>JBBPKG010000020.1:52502-87423 GCA_038089115.1 Fistulinella cinereoalba | reverse complement strand
CTCCTGAGTCCGTCTCGGGGAGAAAGAGGAAGACAAACCTTTGTTAGCCTCCAGGATAGGAACGCAGAGATCAACAAAGCCACAGCATTCAAAACCAGACTTGGAATTTCAGCGGCTGAACGAGAATTGAAATACGTCGGGAGGAGGTTGATGGGATAACAGGCTCCATTTGTCGTGACCTCTGCAAAATCGTGGCGAAATTGAGCCGTGTTGAATATCTGAAACCCCGCCCATCCAGTAGCCACTAAATGAGTTAGGAGAGAAGCTATCCTAAAAGAAGTTTTAGGCCATGAAGGGCGATCATATAATATTTTGGCCTCACATGTGTGGCACCGATTCATTCAAAATCTGCGGATAATCAGACTATATGACGTTCTGCTACTTGGTCGATCCTCACCGCAACGATAGACATTCCTAATACCCAGATCTGGAACATGATAAAAGCGATATCCTCCCTCTTTGTATCTCGAAGACTAGAAATGTTTGATCGGTCGTGGAACGCACACGCTTCAACATACGTACAGCTGAACGGGCCAGCCCAAAGCCCACAAGCAGTCTTCGCTAAGGATCGCGCTCTCACTATTCCATCCGAGGCCGTTGACCATAACTTGCACCGTGCCGTTCAAGTTGATCTTGACTGCTTCAGCAACCTCTTGAAAGCTACGCTGAGGTCGAGTAAGAACAAACACGCCTCGCTGAATACAAAAACACAACTCACCATGTTAACCGCACTTTTCCCGACTACGCGTTCGCCCCGGTTTTCAATGTTGGAGCCCATTGCCATGGTAGACACTGGCACCCAGGTATTATTGACGACCGTCCCGTTCCATATAACTTGACATGAGCTAGTGCTGAATGATGTTGGTACATTATCACAAAGTCGAAGATCGTTTCGAAAGACGTAAAATGTTTGAGAGTCGACAGCCTCCCCTTGCTTAACGATGGAAAACAAGAAATCTGCTGCTTGGACATTGATCTGGAAAGCATGCACTTGAAAAACCACTTGGATAGCACAGTGCAGAAGAGAGAAGACAAAATAAACAGTGATGGTTTTCGTGAGCGTTATCCGATCCCACTACATGATACATGTCAGGATATTATGCTATTCTGAAGACGATAGCCAACAGAATCAGGGAGAATCTTCACTCACAAATAGCTTTATATTGGACTGAAGAAGGGAGATTGTCTTGGCGCGCATGGTCGGCTACGGGCAGCTACGTCAAGGTAGTTAGTTTGAGCTACTAGATGTAGCATGGCTCGTTGTCACGCACCAGGTAACCTGTACTTGCACGAACGATGCTATCGATTGATAGTAAAAGTCACCAGCCTGGAAATAAGGACGCTGCAGGGAGAACGGGCAAGAGAAAAACCTGAAGTGTCGGACCTGCCGAACTGCAGAGTTACAATAAGAATTCGAACAGAAGACGGGGGTCGTTGACGACTAGCGGTGGCAGAGTACGCAGCATAATTTGGTCTGACGAGAACGTTCTCCAAGGGGCATCTGATTAACAGATGGCAGCACACTGGCAGTTGCCATGAGAAACTAAACTTGGGCAGTGCCGGTGGGAATCCAGTGACGGCCCAAATGAAGTCCGGGCCAGCGTGATCATCATGCTCTTGGAGTGGCGCCGGAATTTTCATTACATTTCTCCAGCTTCGCTGGCTCTTTGGTTGTACAGACTTGTTACTGGCAGGGAAAGTAGTACTGGCACATGGCGACTCTGCACAGTGATGGTGATGGATGTTCAAAATCGCCGAACTCGATATGATAATGCCACTGCCACCAGTTACGATAGGGCTATTCTAGCATTACGTAACATAATCATGCATTTTAAGTGCATATTCCCACAGGAATTTACGGCACAACGTCTACCAGCAGTATCTGCATGAAGTCCTGAGCGCACCACCGAGTGGTATTTATGCCGGTCAGACGGGGGCCCGGCGCCATTTAGGCCCTGATTTGATGTGGTGATTAGAAATCTCCGAGTCCAATCTTGATAGGAATAATGATCACGATACTAATAAGGTGCGTCAACAGTTGTCAAATCTGATACCAATGATAACCGTTTGCAATGAACCAGAAGACACAGTCCTCCTCGTCGACCGTCTTGACCCATCCGGGCAAGCTTTGAACAGTGTCCAAACCCGCGCTAGTTCGGCACTCCAGAACACCATCCTCCTGTAACGATGATACCAGGTCGATGATCTCCTGCCTATCATACACTGTTCGCAGACGCCATCGTAGCTCGGTCTGATTTATGGATTGATTAGAAAGAATGGTGCGCAGCGGCAACGCTCACCTGGGTGATGCCCGGGTGCAGGAAAATAACTCCGACTACAGCCTGTTGTGCTGTTCCCCATGCGCCGTCGAGCCTATATCCGCGAAGATCGAACCAGCGCCGAGGGGCGATAAGGAGCCCATCAAATGCCGCCACACTCCACATGCTGCAGTAGTCCCCAGCTATCAGGATTGGGGTATCGAAATATCTCCAGAGCAATATAGGGGGCGACGTCAAGGTCATCCTATGTGCAAGCGAAAGGATATGTCGCTCTCGACCACCTTCCAGTTCCTAGTACGGCACTTAGTCGACCCGAATCAGACTGGAGGGAGGACGTACCAAACATGCTGATTTGCTCAGTCCAGCTCCCTTCGAGCTTCGTGTGGCGTCTAGAATCCGGCGGGCAAGATCACCATCAGATCGGCTGAGGCTGGACGCAAATGTTGCGAAAGCTGTGTTGATACAGGCTGAGCAGTTGATAAGCCCATCATCCATTTTGAGACTACAGGCGGCTCGGTTTCCATCAGGCGTCGTCCCATGAATCTCTGGTTCTGAGCCGTTGGAGACCGATTCCACGACAGGGCTCTCGGACCTTTGATCTCGATTTCCCCCTAGACCCGCAGCTGGAGTGGGGAAAAATTTTAACTGTATGCTGGTTTCGATATCCTCATCGTCTATGTACCAGTCAGGAAACTTCCCTATGCAATAAAATAGCCCACCTGCTCTCTTACTGTTCCAATCAATCTTCGGTCGCGCAGCTCGTGACTGAGTCAAATCCAGAGCAAAACTAACCTAGAGATATAATTGAAGGCACTGAGGGTAAAAGTAGTGTGTCTTTGCTTACTCGATCTTCTGAAACCAATTGCACCAGTGTAGCGACATCACCTTCTGTGGCGACTAAGGGCCACTCCATTTCATCCACCACCTTCTCAACAATTACGTTTTCTAGCGAAACAGCATCTTGCAACAGATCACGGGGAAAGGGCCCGCTGAGGCTATTGAGATTGCTATATCACAATTTACTAACATCCTCGATGGTTCAAGCGTTGCAACTTACGCATCTGAAATCTTGAGCATCCTACCAGGCTTCGCTTTCGTTGGATCTCTGACAAGTTTGGACAACACTCCTTGATGTAAAAGATTCGACCTTGCAACAGACACACACTGGTCTCCAGCGCTATGAAGCAATTGGGCTGCAGTATCAGGATCATAGAGCTCGCTGGGGGTCCCGAAAACCATCTTTCAAATATTCAAATGCTTGGATGAACAACGATAGCGAAACACGTGCCTTCAACACTTCCTCCGCGAGTTGCACCTTCTCGTCCTTTGCAACTTCGTGAACAATATCGGGTTTAATCGTAAAGGATTGGCCCCGAAACAGTTTCTCCCTGCTTTCTTCGACAATCGTGCTCCACATGAAATCCCAAGCGGGCCCAGAAACGACATCCTCTTCAACGTCGTAGAATTGATGAAGTTCCTCGACGGAAGTGGACAGTTCACTTGATGCCTCGCGTTCCACAAATCCCACTCGCCTGAGCCTCGATGAGTTCGACTGGGCGGAGAAGAATTCAAACTCACAGGGCATTCTTGTCAACATGTTTCCGCAAAAATTCAATGTGGTTTATCAGATTAAAATTCGAGGGGCTACCAGGATCTTCGTCAGGAAGATAAGGTGTCCCCCTGTATTGCAACCAGAGGATACACCACTGATCTTCCAGGCGTTTCATGTACACATCCTCTGCAGTACTCTCTCTGAGATGTGTTATGCGTTGCCTGACTGAATTCCTCGGTACGGCTGGAAATACCTGGTCGAATGCTGACAAGTCAAGTTTAGACGTTCTGCATCGCGCTCGAATAATGGCCGACGCATCACGCGCAAGTTCATCGAACTCTCGTGTCCAATGGAACCTTGGCCGTCGCGATGCTAATTCAAATCCTCCGTAAGCGAATGCTATCATAGATGAACGGAGTCCACGTGCCTTCGCTATCTTCCTTCGCCTTCCCTTTCTTTTTCGCGTTCACTGTCTCCATGATTGGTGGTCCTTGCTGAGCGATCAAGAACTCGGCTGGCTTCTCCGGGGGGTTGGGTACTACAGGCGGTGGTGCAACGGGAGCAACGCGAGCCTGGGCACCCGTCTTGGGTTGTGACGTGATCTTCTTCGACACAAGTTGTGTTTCTTGAATAGCCTGTCCAATATCGTTCTGCCAGCGCGGCTGATCTCTCGTGGTCGTCGACTGCATGAAACGACTCTTCACCGCTCGCACCCGAACGGCCAAGGTGCCTTTCAGTGGCTCGGGATGAACCTTATGCAGAAGGTCTTCCCAATCCCGTTCTCGCTGAGCACGCGCTTCCTCCGCTTTTTTTCGCAAAACCGACTTGGCCTCGATACCTTGAGCCTCTTCCGCTTCCCGGTTTCGCTTGATTCGCTGACGTACCCTCTCGAGATCACGTTTGAGTCTTTCCCCAGAAACGGTGAAATAATTCGCGACGACCTCCCGAGGCGCGCTGGTAACGTATGAAACCAAGTCCAACTGTGCATCCATATCTTCGGCATTCAACGGAGTCCTCCCCGTAGTTGGGTCCATCTTCGTAGTCAAATATTGTTTTTGATGCCATGTTAGGGCGTAATCAGGGTCCCAGGACGACCTTCTTCGAAGACATCGACCGAGGCCAGCATACATTTTTGTGGGGATCGGCGGACTTGTAGAGGGGCATACGGCAGCATGAGCATAAGCTTGATCCCTGCTGACCTTCCGGAGTTCTTCCCAGTACGCATTCCCTTCCGCGAGGGTGCGGGTGGGATACTCCTTCCAATACGATGGAAAGGATTCCGAGAGCACCCAAAGATAGATTGGCCCAGAAGTGTGAAAACGCCAAAACATGGGGGCTAACATTGGGGTACTTGTAGTCCAGCCCTCTGGTGAAGCATTCTGGAAAGCGAAAGTCTCGCCGTTTGGAGCAATGCACTTAAATAAAGCATCAGGTTTATCAGTACGTTCCAGCGGGGTCGCCAAGGCTAGTGAACGTAACATCTCCAGCAACTCCAATATCCGGGATTTATTCCTGGACCTCCCGATCCCCAAAGACATGTGAAGGTTTGGGGCCAAATCTTTCACCAGTTTATGCTTTTCCGGAGAAGCAAAAAGCAGGTCGAGATCTTCATTATGGGAGACCACAGCGACAAGGGTGCAATATAAAGCCAGGGTGATATCTTGGTTGAAATAGGTAATGTCAATGATTCGATGTTCTTGAGAAATAATAAGCGGAGAAGATGAAGACTGTTGAAATAGATCGAGGGTGTGGAGATGTAGCTGCCGTAGTCGTAGCGCTTTTCCAACGATAAAGCCATATAATTGAGCGACTGTTGTTCGTTCAGTGAGAAGAACGTCACGGATCGTTCTACTATCGTAAGAGAAGAGTTGCTTCAAACGTTCGTTCTCCTTGTCGTCCTGATCTTCGATTTGTAACAGATTGAGCGGAAGGGGCGCATGACGTGCAGGGGACATGTTCGGACCAAATTCAATAGGCTCTTTCAAAACGGTAACAGGCTCTGTTACTGTCTGCGGCACATGTTGGGTCAGTTGACGAAGAAAGGCATTGACTTTGTCCTGGGGAGTATCCGGGAGATAGACCAAGCAAGCAGGCCTAGTGACACCGGATGGAATGACCAGAGATGTTTTGAGCATCTTGACTCGTCCATTATTCTCCAGGCTCTTGAGAGTAGATTCGGCAGTCCGCTTATCTAGACGAGTGCCAGCTGGTGCACTAGTCGGTTCCTTGGCATGTGACATGCCATCGAGGAGTGCCGTATGCGCATCAAAGATGTCTTTGGAGAGCATGTTTGTAACCCCGCCCATGTTTTCGATGACCTTGAGAAGCTCATTTTCGCGCCGCAGGGCAGAAATATTAATATTAGGGCGCGATTTGATGCCTCCGCTAGTTCGACTACGCTTGGACGGTCGTGGCGAGGGTGTGGAGATTGCATCTGTGTGCTTCTCTCCGACGGCAGGGTCTTGAGGCACAGCTGGTAGCGATCCTTGCGCTGCCGTACGTATGGGTTCAGAAGCCTGCTCCGAAATGTCCTTCAATGCCAAGCGGGTGAGTAAAAATAAGCAAATGACACTTACAGCCGCTGTAACGGGGGGCTCTTCTTGAGCAGCTGAAATTGATAGCTTCACTGGCAACCCCTCGCTTTCTGACGGCTGAGCACCACGTAACACCGAGGTATTGTCATCCCTTCGCTTATCGCCAAGCGCAGAAGGTTTTGAGGCGCAGCGACGGGTGGCTTTCAAAAAATGTGATTGCCCTTTGTCGACGCCTGCCCCCGGTGCTGGTGCAGATTGCGGCGTTCTGGGTGACGGTTCTACCGCGGAAGGAACGCTTGCAACCTCTTGGCCATCTCCCTCCCCACGGGATCTTGCCGTTAGCACACTCTGACCCTCAGCCTCCTTGGCAAGCCCATCTTTGCGAGGTCTGCCACGCTTCTTCGGCGGGGCTGCCGGAACATCCGTAGGGAGAGGCATTTTACGAGGGCGACCTCGTTTCGGCTTAGGGGACGGCTCACCCTCCTCTTCGCTATTTCCTTCTTCATCTCTTTTCCGTTTCTTGTTCTTCGCGGTCGTTATGTCTTTATACGAGTCTTGGTAAGCATGGAGTTTTGCTACAGTAGCATAGAAGTGCTTGGGGTCGAAAACAGCAAAGCCACCGACTTGCGACAGGTCGACATCGGTGATGGACATGGTTGTATCTTGCAGCTGTTCGCTCGCCAAGACGCACTTGTACGCCGCAAGTGTAAAGTACCGATGACGCCTCTCCCTCCCATAGGTCTCCATGAGGTCTATGGTACCCAAGTCACCGAGATGAGCGGGTGGTCTGTTGTTGGATGCTCGCGTGAGCAAAAGTTCGATGGTACGTTTGTCAAAATTGCCGAGAGAAGCACATATTTCCTAGAGCACAGACGTTAAGTCATAGTTATGTTCATGAAGCATCCCCCAAGTTACATTAAGCGTCAAGCCAGTTGGCCCAGCTTCTTCGAGCATGTTCGATACTTGCTTATGGATCGTAAGATTGGCCTTGACATCACTGTGATCAACTACAGCCCCAGTTCATTCTACGACGGAAATGATTATAATGGATCAAACAAACCTGGACCATCGTCGATCATACTCGCGTCTTTTTCGTCTTCATCCATGTCCTGTTCCACAACTACGGAACCCTCTGGGAGTTTGTTGCCGGAAGTTACAAGGCGTATACATTTAATCATGCGATCGTTCCCTTTGCTACTTGGAACTAGAACACGCTCGATGACGCCTTGTTGGATCAATTCGCGCAATCTGGTCTGGAAAAAGCGACGATCTGTCTTAGTCGGATGGACAAATCCCTAGAAGATTATGGAGATGAGTAGTTTGACACGAAAGGAAGTCTTACGATCGTCATCAGCAAGTTGTTCGATGGATGTGTGCAATTCCTGGATGCTTTGAGGAGCTTGACGATCCTGTTTTTAACAAGCGGAAGGCTGGAGAGATGCCGGGAATCAATGGGATCAAACTGAATTTGCGATGGGCCTTCCTGACTGGTAACTTCCCCAACAGCGTCGGACGGTTTGACATGCTCGCCGACATCGCCATTTCTGGCCTCCTCTTCTTGGATCTGCTGCCAAAGCGGACTCCTTTCAACAAAGTACTTGTGTATACATATGTGGTTCCCCACTCCACCGCGACGTGCTTTGATGCTGCAGAGTGGCTCAGGAAAATAAAGGAAGGGAAGAAGGGAAGCATACACAAGACCAAGCTCGACCAGCTGCTTGATGAGGTAGAAACACGTTTTTTGGTCATACCCAGTCTTTCTTCCAAGCTCGACGGTCGTGATGCCGTCTTCTCGGCCTCGGGTGATGAACTGGAGAGCGGTGTACACCATAGGGCTGAGCTTAGGAGGCTTCGAAGGCGTCAGGCCAGGCTCTCAATGATTGGCTTGTGACGCACTCTGATGTGAGAACCGGTGATAGCAGCGAAAGATGTCTCGGGATCAACTGCTATTCGGAGATTGTCGCCGTGTTCGCGTTTCAGGGCCTCCAGGGGACGACCCCGGGCATCCCGGGCGAGCAGCAGAGAAGAAGACGACTGCTTGCCGTCCGTATGCTCTCTGCCCTTTGCTGCAGCCTTGCGTTTGGCACTCGCCTGGGGAGCGATGTACACCTCTGAGATCGAGCCGGGAGGCAGGGTGCCAACCCGGACGGAGGGTTGCTGTATGACGATGGACCATACGAAAGCGAAGAAAGGGTCGTCCACGAGCTGCGAGTGGTCGTCGTGTGAGGAATAGAAGCCAGCGACGAAGTCTCTGAGGCGGTGGACATTGCATCCTGCGGGCGGAGAATAAGAAAATGTAGCGGAGGGGGGATCGAACTCGCCCCCGCGCTAGTACAATGTCTGGGCTCACCAAGGTCGCCGTCGAACGCGAGCTCACGTAGACAATGGTGCACGAGCTCGTCCATGCTGGGTTGCGTGTGCGATAAGATTGTCCGGGTGACATGTGGTGACCGTCGTTCGATGTGACCGAGTCACCCGCGAGGAGACGTTTCACCATGATTCTATAGCTTCCACCGTTCAACTCTCACTCGACCCGCCCGCCCACCACCGTACCCTCTCTCTCCAGAGCACCCATCTGCACATGGTATCCCAACCGTACCGCTTTGCGTGCCAATCTCACATCCACATCGTTTCAGACCGCTTGCACAGATTGTGGCGGCACCGTAATCGAATACGATCCCGCTGCGGGCAATGGATTCTGCGTACAATGTGGGACCGTGGTGGAAGAAAATACCATTGTGTCTGAAGTCACGTTCGGCGAGACCTCCACTGGCGCAGCAATGGTCCGGGGTGCATATGTCGGCCAAGGCTCGAGTGAGTCGGATCGCCACCGGCTGCGACAGATCTCTCAATCTTGGCAGCCCACGCTCGTATGAGCGGTCCCTTCGGGAAGAGGGGAAGCGCCGAATCTCGCGAGCAGACAATCGCAAACGGTGCGTTTCTGCAAAGTTCAACTCAACTCCCTCAATGACAATTGGACAGCCAGCAGAAAGATACAGAGCCTTTGCACAGCTCTTCACCTTTCCGAGGTAGTCGCGCTCTCTGCAACGCGTCTATATACTCTTGCTGTGGAACACAAATTCACAAAAGGGCGGCGAAGCGTCAATGTAGCTGCCGTTTGTCTATATGTCGCATGTAGACAAAAGGAAACACGAAACTACATGCTCATTGACTTCTCCGACTTATTACAGGCGAATACATCGCGCATATAAAACGCCTCTGTCCTGCTAATCATCCTTACAGGTAAACGTGTTCGAGCTCGGCCACATTTATCTTCAGCTGGTGCAAACTCTCAATCTCAGGCTTCCTCTCGTCGACCCATCACACTATATTTCCCGATTTGCAGCATTACTTGAGTTTGGTGAAGAGACTCACAGGGTCGCCACTGATGCTGTCCGTCTTGTTCAACGCTTCGACCGGGATTGGGTCACTAGGGGACGACGCCCAGCGGGTATATGCGGCGCTGCCCTTCTCCTTGCCGCTCGCATGAATAACTTCCGGAGATCCGTAGAGGAAATCGTACAGGTTGTCAAAATTGCAGATACCACTCTAAAAAAGCGCCTCGATGAATTCAAGATGACGCCAAGCGGCGCACTAACACTAGCAGACTTTAGAACAGTATGGTTAGATGAAGAAATGGATCCACCTGCTTTTACGAAAGGGAAAGAACGCGAGGAGAAGGAGAGGGAAAGGGCCGAGAAAGGGCCAAATGTGGTCAGCCCTAAGAAGCGGAAGGGAAAGCGGAAGAGGGTGGACAGTGCGTCAGAAGAAATAACTCATCTTGAATATCCATCTCGACGGCTTAAACCTCCCCAGCCAACGATAGATCCTACGCTTTTTAATGAAGGAATTCTTAGCGGTACAACAGGACCTCCACCCCTTTTCTTTCCAGACGACGAACAAGAAACAGCCTACGCACACATCGATCCGGTCCTCCGGGTGAACGTCGGGTCAACATCCCACTCTGCTGCTGCTATTGAAGAAACCGCCGATCGGGCCCTTGCGGATGAAGTGGCGACGTTCCTGCAACATCCACAGGGAGTCATGCTCACGGAGGCACTAGATGAGGTGGAAGCGAGACGCCACGCACATCTTGCCGATGTCGACGAACTCAAAGGTCTTGACGAAGAGGAACTTGACCACTTTCTTCTATGCGAGGAAGAGGTTAAGGTTAAAGAACGTATATGGGTGGAAATGAATCGCGAGTACTTGGAGGGTATTGCCGGTATGTTTCATGTTCTACTGCAAGAATGTCACCTGACGAAATTTGCAGCAAAAGCAGATCAGACGGAGGAAGGCGCACAGTACACAAAAACTCGCAAGGTGCTTCTTATTCCATTTGCGCGTTTATTAAGCTGATTTGGGCAGCGACGGAAACCTGTCACCAAACCTCGTGACGAATCCACGCCGTCTGGGAGGACCGCTGCCGAATCAGTCCGAAACCTTTTGAGGAAAAATGCAAAATATAGCAAACGAATCAATTATGACGCCCTCAAGGATCTCTTCGTAGACGGTGGACAAACGAACATCAACCTCGATGAGAAAGATGACCTATATACGATGGATGATAAAACAGAGGAAGGTGTAATAGTAGAAGAGAGCGGCGGCGGCGTAGGAAGTCAGAAACCCTCACGGTTGGCGCCTCAGAAGGACTTACCCCAGGTAGCTCACGACGGAGAGGAGGACGAGAGCGATAAAGCGGATAACGAAGAATCGTATGCTCCCGTCTGGGATGACGTATATGAACAAGAGGTATGAATTTCTTTGTAGTCTACCTTATTAATATTTGGTCTTACCCTACCTCATCTGTAACTTCTGGCTCGGGGAGCTTATCTACTATTGATTGTAGTTACAGCACTTCCGGGATCCGAACCTTCCTGGTATCTGCTCGGAAGAGCACTGCCGTTATCGAGCCGATCATGACATAGCTGATCCAGTATCGCCGAAGGGACCCTCATGTTTGCGAATGCTTATCCAGTACGTCTGTGTTTTTGTGACATCGCCAATGGCCCAGCTCCTGAGGATCACTGGTGGACATGAACTGTAAAGGTCCTAGATGATTGCTACCCGTTTTTACTAGTTTGAAACGCGCAGATTCTCGCATACCACGTTATTCCGGTTCTTGAACGTCATCTGAAATAGGATATTGCATGATGCAGCTTTCCCCGCACTATCCTGCACGATCTCTTGCTCTCACCCACACAGTGCGACCCAGGAGCTTGGGATGTGTCGGTTTTCGTGTTTTCCTTTTGTGGGCCTGAATAATATTATCGGCGTTGCATACAACGGCGAATCTCATGAAGTTCAGTTAATAATAGGATTTCGCTCAGCCGAAACACCATCACTATCTCTGTCGCGGTGGTTACAGTGATCATTCGGGCAGGGGGCCGGGTTCTTCGGCGTCTCTACAATATTTCCTTGAACCTAGATCGGAAGGTAGTCAACCGTGACGTGCATTCACTATCCCTTGAAATCCGGACGCATTTTTTTCGGTAGTCTGATAACCACGGATGTAGGAAGGGGAACGAGTGTCTTTTTGCAGGTCGTCTACTGAAAAGATCATTGGCATCACTCACTTTGGCCTCAGGCTACTCCATGTGCACAAGTGCTGGTGGCTATTCTTCCACTGGCAGGGACGAGTTTAGGGAGTACATCGAAGCAATATGCGCCCCCAGACTCCAAGGCGGCCACGGAAACAATCCATGACAGACGAGGGCGCCGGTTGTGCGACATGGAATCGGATATGTTGCTTACTAATGGCCGATATTCCGTTGCTGGGCCATGGCTCGGGACTCTCACTCAGGCTTTCGGAAGACGTTTATCTAAATCACCTTGTAAGTGTCGCTGCATAGATGCCAGTATACGCACCTAGGGTCACCTGATGCAGGAAGATGCTACTAGTGCACTCCGACCTCGGCGATTCCTTTCAAGCTGCACCGTCCAATCACCTTGTCATGCATCATAATAGCCAGTGCGCAAGGTTATGGAAGATCGGTGTGGACATCGCGTTAGATGCTGTGCGGATCATTGCCACAATGTTTCTGCAACAGCCTGAACCAGTCCTGTTTTACATAGAGTAGCTAAGTGGTAGGTCAGACCGGTCATCCCGACAATCACCTGCCCAAACAATGTATTACAGTCGTAAAATAGTTATAAGTGTAATGTCTTGAGATGGAGATGCTTTAGGACAAATCTAACGGAGTCATGGCTATCTAGGGTGTGCAAAAGGAAATGTGAGCAGACCATCGGATACAAAGGCATCATAAGAAAACGAAGAACAGAAGATAGAAATACTATCATGGTCCGGAAGACAGGTGTGGTTGTTTTGGCTCCCACATTGTCCTTAGTACGTCAGAAAACCCAGCCTTGCCCTGTTTTGCGTTTTGCTCGAACCTTTGCACGAGCCAAGTCTCTAGTCTATCCGTCATCGTCCGCCACATGGCCATCCGAGCTTGTATTTCCGCCGTTTGTGTGAACATCGTCTGGTGGGACGACGTCGGGCTATACTGTATCCGTTCAAAGCAGGTCGCGAACTGCGACAGAGACAGGTTCACCGAGGTAATCGTTGCTTTTTGGGTTGCGGGATCGACAAACGATATCTCACGCACGTAGGCATCTTCGGATCCGCCGAACAACTGTGAAATGTAGGAATGGTCATGGGTCAAACGACACGCTGAAGGGGCTTGATGGACATACTTTGACGATCCAGCCAGGTGCCTTTTGTTTGCAACCCAACACGCGCTCTGTCCGTATTATGCCGGTGTCTGGGTCGACCGAACGATCGATGACATCGACAGTCACGACATGTGTGCAGTGTGGGTTTGGGTATTTATGCCATATCCCAATGACGACGTGAGACCAAGGGTGGCTGCAGGTGCGTTGTGCGTCAGGAGCTGCGACGGTCAGCATTGCGACGATGTACGCACTCATACTTGAACGACTGGGAGAAGAAATGCATCGTCTCGAGACCGGAGTGGGCGTCGCACAAAGCGAAGAATTTCAGTCGTGCGGAGTTAAAAGCGCGGCATCTGACGACGAGCGGCTGGCTCCCGAAATTCTGTCATCCGATTGGCTGCGGGCCGATTCGGCCAGCCCGATGTGGTAATTCATTCTCGTCCCTAAGTACTGTCCAAACCGCTTCAAATTTAGTCTACTACATCGTGCCTATTCCCGCTGTCGCTACTCCTTATCGCCCCGTGAATCGAGAAACAGCCGGAGCTCCGCCAGCCGTGGCTTGATTTTCGGTCTGAAAAGTCTCGCGTCAGGGCTCATGTGACGCAACGGCGTAAAGGCTACTAACACATCTGAGAGCCTCGCTTGCAGTTGCCCCCTTTCCTCCTTGAGCGACAACCATAACCGCTTGTCCGCATCCAGCTGCGTACTGGGAAAATCTATCAGCGGGGGTTCACACATTCCCAGCCAGCGTGACGTACAACACGTAGCCACCTTGACCATCGAATTGCAGCATCGTGGAATGATATTTCCATAAGGATGGTCGGTGAGAAACAGTCAGCAGCGTGATACCCAGGTCAGTCGCATGTTCCATCATCCTGCCTTCCATGTCTGGCGGAACCAATGAAGTTGCCTCGTCGAGAATGGCGTACTGCGCCGATATTCAATTACCACCACAAAATTCAAGAACGAGAGGCTTGCCTTGGGCTGATGATAAAATAATCTTGCCCATGCAATCTTCTGCTGATCACCGCCACTCAAGGCCTCCCTCCATTCACGAGTGGCGTCCCATCCCTCACGATCCATGATGGTATCTAGGTTCACCACAGCAAGAATCGCGAGTAGGTCTGCATCCGAAATCCCTCCTTACAATTCCTTATTAGCACATATATCAACCGAATCACGAAGTGTTACTTACGAGCTATCATCTGTTCCTGTGAATGCGGGTAAATGACCTGATCCCGAAGTGTACCCGATGATAGGTAGGGTCGCTGAGGGATTAGGATGAATTCTGATGCAGCTGGCTTCCGCACAGTACCGCCTGCAAAGACTGAAATAGAAAGCATCGCAAGGATGGAATGGACAAACCATAGACGGGCCAAAGTCCGCCAAGGATTCGGAATAACGATGACTTCCCAGACCCTAAACAAGTCATGGAGGGAAAGCTCGTTAAAACCAGTGGGGCGCACTTACCATTGGGCCCAACGATGAGCAAGTGCTCCTGTGTCCTGGTTAGCAATTGGAATTTATGACGCCAGATACCGTACTCCTTGTTTTACGCTGAATGTCAAGCTCTTGAGTAGCACCTCCCCGTTGGGTGTCACGATCGGTACATTTTCAAACTGAATGTCCTCAGTTTCGATTATTTCCCCTCGACCGCTCATAACTGTTGATAATAAGACAGAGCCAAACAAAAGAATTATTCATCAGAGGGCTCACTTCCTTCCAGGGCACTAGCTACAAGCCTCTTCTCGAATTTGCCTTTGCGAATGTCCGACATTGTGTCAAGCAAAAGAGAGACACGCGCAGTATAACCTGCAAGCTCGGCCAAATCCTTGTAAGAGTACATCACACGACCCATCGCATCTGCCAGCTTGTCGGTCGACCAATATAAAAAGAACGGTAAGTGACACACCGGATGATGATAGCAGAAGCCTTCTGTTCGTGACAAAGCCTGATGAAAGATATGGATGTGGTGAGAAATAATCTGAGACCGACTCCACCCTTACCCTCTGTGCGACTGCCGAGATCAATGTTCGAGAGGCCGTGAAACTTGAAGAAAACCGGGATGGCACAGACTACCAACTATACAAACTTTAGCCAAATGGGTGGATGAAACTGTAGAACTTACCCCAAAGCTCCCCCACAACCATTTGACGATCCCTTCCTCGGAACACATGTACCACCATCGGCGGGTCATGACCTTTTCTTCATGCCGCACAAGCGTCATATATTCTTTTTCTATGATTGCTTTCTCAGCATTTTCACCGCCGAAAAATGCGACTTCTTCAGAGAACTCAGCCAAGCGAGAATGTGCGTGTCGTAGAGAACCGGCGAGAGCAGCGGATTGAGCAGTGTATGTTCCAAATGAAGGTGTTAGCGCGCGCACTGTACGATTCTGTCAAGTCAGAGGCTCGTGTTTAGCGGCCTGCGCACGTACATAATGCAGCCGAGGACTGTATCAGAATTGTGAGGAGCACGAGCCCCTCGGCGCCGACATTTTGGGACAACTGGTAATTATAGAGAATGACATCGAGGGTAGGTTTGGCAAGGTTGGCATAAATGGCAGCAAGGTGAGCAGAAAAACGCTGAATGTCGTGCGTAATCATCCTATGTGCTCGTCAATATCTGCGGGTTTCAGAGGCATCGAAGGCACTCAACTGGTCAACATTCTTAATTCGATCATCCAAGTTTGCTGAAAAGGAAAGTGAATCACTGAAACAGCACGACGAGTTCCAAATTTTACTTACAAAGTCTATAGTAAACCTTGGAATCAGGTATCTCAGTTTCTTCGCCAAGGTATTGCTTGAGCACTTCGCGGGTCAGGCGAGTTCGGTAGGCAATGGCGAGCTTGTTCTGGACATAGCTCAACCAGCTGTTAGTCCATGTTGCTGGGATTGCTACAAGAAGCCAGCGAATGATATTGAGTAGGAAATCAAACGATCTTCCTCTGACAAGTGATGCGACGATCCTTTGAAAGCACTGAGCATCGATCAACTGAACGGCCACCGCACTTACTTGCCATCGAGGCCTGCAACGTACAAGGAGATCGCGGTCCTGAACACCAGTAAGCTGGAGTGCATGAGGAGGAGGCGAGCCTCCTTGGAATGGATGGAAGGGATCACTATTCTAAGGAGGGCACCAAGGCGCTGGTAAAACAATGCATCGACCTGTAAGAGACGTGAGATCTGCGATGAGTATATGACTACCATGGACGCGGCTCACAGCGACACGCGCAGGCTTTCCATCGCTCGCGGAGCCACTCTTGGTGCTCTTAGACTGAGGACGGGCTACAAGACCCTGGTAAACGGCCAAAAGGACATACAAAACGAAGCTGGCATTCAGACCGCGTTGAAGGAGTGGCCGATGACTGGCGTAGATGCGAGAAAGACGGGCGATATGCCTGTCCGATGGGAAGAGTCTCGATAGAAGAGGCATCGAAATTGGGCTGTGGTGAGACTCATAGCAATGTACTAGCAATGGTTACTGTGGAAAAGATGGCATGTGATTTGTCCCTATTGATAGCGCCGCGGCCTTGTGCGATCGGATACGACCATGATGATCATGGTCACTGAGCCTAGTGCCCCACCCATGGCACCACCCCCAGCCAGGGCCGTGATAGCGGTTGACATGGATGATGTCTTGAGCCCCACCAACCAGCATATCGTAAAGTGTTTGTTTTCTCCATCCGGGCCTTCCTGGTACCAGTGCACCTCTTCTGTTTCTAAGTCATTGGCATCCACAGGGCACAACGCCGAGTATGGCTCAAACATGTCCCTGGATAACTTCTACTATTATTACTATTGGAAAGTATGATCCCCAGTCGTTCGTCTGCTTTATGATCCAGACATCTAGATCCTCATCTAGAATCCTTTCTGGGGTCCTCCTGCCCAAACACATAGGAAAGTGAGGGATTTCTATACCACCGATTGGGTCTCCTCGATCCTCCCGATAGAGGGTGCGCAAGAGGGCATTACCACCCTTCGCCGTTTGGGCTACCGCCTCGTCATCATCACCGCACGGAGCGAGGTTGTTCGTGAAGCCAGTTGGGAATGGACACAGCGTCATTTCCCAGGATGCTTTGAGGAACTGATATGCACCGGACAGTTTGCTGTCCAGCAAAGATTAGACGGCGTGGATGAGCGCAATATCCCCAGAAGACTGAGCAAGGCAGAAGTTTGCGTTCGAATCGGAGCAAAATTATTGATTGATGATTCGCTGGAAAACGCAATAACCTGTGCCGAGTACGTCCCTTCCGGCGGAGACGGTGTTGTACCGCCTGTTTTACTCTTTGGAGACTACCAATGGAACAAGAGGCTCTCGCTCCCTGAGGACGAGCGTGATGACATGTGTTATGCCAAGCGGGTGGAGCTGCGAAATGGAGACACAGGTTTTCTGGAAGAGGACGTTCGACGGGGCCAGAAGGCCATAACGCGGGCAAATGAGAAACGCCCGAATTCTGTGCAGCGGATGAAGGATTGGAAACATGTGGTGAGCTTTGTGGAGGCATGGGATGTATAAGTGGAGTCGGAGTCGATACTTGTGGTACGATTTAGTTCTTTGCCATGCCAACGCAATTGGCTAATTCTCCGGTGGCAGTCACTCAACCTTCCAGCTCCAAGTTCGTTAAATGATACCACACATTTACTACGGAACCTGATATACCGACCGGAGTTATATTTTCCTTGCTTTGAAATTTATTTTGTTACGATTTCCTATCGGTTTGTATGTCGTATCCAGGGAGCATTATAAGCCGATTGCTGAGGGCAGGAGGACGCAAGCGAAGTTTGCCGATAAGATAACCACGTGGTCTTGGCCTGAGTGACACGGTGTTTTGACACGCCGTCCAATAGCGAAGCGAGCTTCCACTTACGATGTCCTCTCAAACTATCAGGCAACTACAGGAGCCTGCAACTGTGGAGCTCGCACACAAGTCAACTCTCAATGTGTTGAACGAAAACTTTGTAGATTGTGCTCATCTCGATGACCTGCAGCGGATTCGGAATCATGCCCACGACAACCAAGCCCAACTCGAGCAACAGGTTTGTGTTAGGACGTTCCATCTCCCTGATGTCACGCTCATTTCTTCACAGCGCAGGGAAATGAATAAAGCGATTGATGCTTTGACGACCAGCACACGAATCGAGGTCATTCTACAGCTGAACCAGTCGAAGGAGCTTGCTTCATTGCGGGATAATATAGAGGATGACCTTGCCTATTTATCTCATGACCTGGTCTCGGCGTTTAGTCCAACGGGAGACGACAATGGATCTACTTTGCTCGAAGACATAGAGGCGATGCACCGTACATTGAAGGAACTTAAGAGCGTTCGGTCCTATGTGGCGGTCGTGGAACGCACTCTACAGCTCGGGTAAGAAATATGTTATGTATTGCATTCGCCTGCCTACTCATGCAAGGTTGAAGCGAGTCCGCCGTATCTCAAATGCGCCAAAGTGGTTCTCCCATAACAACGGCAGCGACATCGAATTACCAAGCTTTACTAGCCTTTGTCGGAGACGTGAAGCGATCATGCAGTCTAGCGGATGATCTTGGACATTCGCATGGTACCCTCAATGTCATTTCGTTCCTCGACAGACTTTGTGACAAGACATGGGGGGACATGAAGGAAATTCTGTTCTCGTAAGTATCACCGTTCGGTCGCCAGTGACGGTGTTGAGAATGACGTTGCAGAACGCTCATATCTGCTTCTGAGAACCTCAACTGGCCAGCCGCTGTCGATTATGTTGCCACGACCAAGGAGAATCGTGCAGTTTTCGAGTCGGCGGTCTCAGATTTGCTCAGGTTGCAAGAAATGTATGCATTCTTGCTGGAATTTCTGCGTACTTCCTTTGATCCGAATGCAGTGGAGAGTCGCTTCAGCCGCCTCGAGAAAGGGAGGGTCTCTATCCACTGCAAGCACTCGTTCAGCCAGTAGCATTGCGCTTCAAATATCACTTCGACTCTGAGCGAGAGACTAATCGTTTAGACAAGGTTTGTTGATCTCACTTCTGGGGTGTAGTAACCTCCAATCCCATTTTCAGCCCGAGTGGTATTTCACCTACATCGCCAACGTTGCTCATGATCACCGGCCGTTCATGGAAGGAGTCATGCAAAGATCGATATCAGGCTCCAAATTTCAAGATACCCATGCCTGGGTACGTGATCAGTGATATCATCCAACCCGTGGCATTAACGTATCTGCAGCACAATTATGTGACCCTCCTCCTTCCTATACTCGAGCGAAAACTTAAGCGTTCGGTTCCTATGCTGCTAACTCGACCCGCGCTCCTCGCCCATACGATCTACCAATCGCTGGTATTTGATTCTAGCTTGCGTGAGATGGGTTACGAGTTTGTCCGAGACAAGACAGAAATGCACGAGGACGAAAAAAGGGAGATGGAGCAAGGTGGTATTAGCAAAGTAATTTTGGACCAAAAGGACTGGTTCAACGCTTGGTTGGATGGGGAGAAAAAGTGTCAGTCAACTCTAATCACTGTTCGGTCGACATCGCGAGCTTACAGACGGTGCAGTTGCGGACGATCAGTATCACGAAATCATTAGTGCGTCTGACGCGTGGGCTATTGCTGACGACGACAAGCATGAAAATGGATCTCGAGATGCCGCGCTCAAGGCAACCAATTCAGCAAGGAGAGTCAAAGCCCTTGTTGAACAGGTGACTGGTGCGTCCTTGCTCTCCCATGTGTCACAGCGGCTCACCCATTCTAGACCGCTATTCGCCCTTGCCGTCTTTCCGACAGCGCACCCAGTTTCTTATTCATGTTCAACTTCCCATCCTAGAGCTATATCACTCTCGGATATCTTCCTCTCTGGATGCGTTCGAGACGCTCTCGTCCGCTCTCGTCCGTGCCGTTCCGGGCGCGTTGGGTGTAGACAACCCCAAGACGGATGTGCGGAAACTAACAGGAGGCGTTGAAGGAGGCCAGCGCTTGTGCAAGGCCTTGTTGAGCGCAAAGTACATAGAGAATGTCATGCGAACATGGGGAGAGGAGGCGGTGAGTGTTTCCATGATTTGACTGATAGTCTGTTGAACGACTCGTCGCTCAGTTTTTCCTGGAACTCTGGACGGAGATCAACCACCGTGCATCCCTCCGTACAGTGGGTTCACGCTCCTCTCCTGAGCATCATGCACAAGCTGCGACGACGTCTGAAGGCACCATCTTTGAAGAACTTGTCACTTTGTACACAAGGGTGTCCTCGCGAGCCGAGGACATGCTAGTACAGCAGATCTGCGGTGAATGCGAAAGCGCTCTCAAGCCCCATTTCTCCGCTCTGGCGACGTGAGTAACCTCACGAATCTGACCAAAACGTTCTTCCCGCTCAGCCACTCCTTTCTTTTTTGGGCAGTCACGTAGACGATGCGACCGATACGACAGCGGACATCGTCGTCCCGAGCACCCTGCTCCCCGCCGCTGCCCTTCTGTCTTCTCACCTCGCCCTGTTACGCAGCACGCTCCCCGCCGCCGTTGTCACGAAGCTCTACAGACGGACGGCATCGCGCATCTCAGAGCACGTCCTGCAGCGGCAGGTTTTGTTCCGCCCGGGCCTCGTGCGGGGATTGCCGCGGCATGGGCTCACGCGGGCGCAGGCGCGCGCCGTGCAGGCAGAGTGCGAGCTCTGGGCAGAGACGTCCCTGGTCGCATTGAGCACGTCGCGCGCGCGCGTAGAAAAGCCGTGGGGCCGGTTACTCGCGGCTGGACGACTGCTCGGCGCAGATCTGCAGACGCACGAAGGGCTGCTGGACGCGTTGTTTGGTCGGAAGAACGAAGGGTGGGAGGAGCTTCTTGATGGTGTGACAGAACTGGGTGCTGGAGGCTTGAGCGTGGACGAGGTTAAGACGGTGCTGAGGCTCAGGGACGATTGTCGGTGGTGAGGTAGACGGTGCCCCGGGCTTCTGGAATCTCTCTATTAGCGCATCAGATCTTGCGTTCCATCATCATGAGTCCACATAAAGCTACAGCAAGTGTAGGGCGACACAGCAAGGTATACAAAACAGACCAGCAGGGCACGGCGAGCTCGGTATCCCCCGTGTTCATAAATCAAACCTTGTAAATAATTCCGTCGCTCATCATGAGCTCGTCCGCATCCGTCATGATCTGGCATATAGACGTGGCTTCGGCGGTGCCGAAGAGTGCGTCGGTCGCCAGACCGGCGTTCACCAGTTCGACCAGTTCCGTGAGGAATATCTGTTCTTCATCCTGCAGTTGCGACGCAAACAAATTAGCCACTCGCGAGCGGAACAACTGCAGGCTGCAGGCTATTGTTAGCGCTTTATAGTCTTGGGAAGAACGGCGGTGATACATACCGGCCTGGTTGCACGCCATGTGCAGCCAGCTCCATCGTGGTATCTGGGGCGGTGTCCATATTGACATCCTGACTGTCGTCTTGCCACAGGGTATCTTGGCTCTCTGATGCCGCCGGCTGCGGCGCTCGCCCAGCCTTGGGCGGCGATGGCATGCGTTCCGCTGTCTCGGGCTGCTCTTCTTCGTCCTCGTCCTCACTCTCCTCGTCCTCGCTGTCCTGAGAGCCATCCTCGCCCCTGCCGGCTGCGGTACCACCGTGGTTGAGCTTGCGCTTCTTTCGCTTTTGCCTGGGCCGCTTCGCAACCTCTTTGTAGAGCGCATAGCGCATGATCTCCTCAGCTATTCTCGCATCGTCCTGTTCCACCTTGGCCGACAGCCGGGCCTTTGCATGAGCCGTGGACAGACGAATCAATGTCTCCAGCGTGCGGGCGGTCAACGGCGCCGTCTGTGGGCCATGTCAGGCAGCAGATAACGTCGACGAGATGATAGTCACCTTTTTCCTATTTGCCTGACTCTCCTCCTCGTTCCGAAGATTAGCATACACGTTCACGATATGATTTGCCGCTCCGTTCGTGAGCACAGGCGCCGGCCGGCTTTTTGCATACTGAATATATTTCTTCACGAACGCAATGCTGAGAACCTCGACTTTGACCTGCTTGCCCCTTCGGGTACGGGACTTGGCCGCAGTGAATCCGACGTGAAGGAGCGGGTCGTATTTTTCGAATGGACTGGATTCCCCACCAGTAGAATCCTGTTCAATAGGGGCAACGTCAGGCCCGTCGATGGTCAACGGCTGCGTGAGGTTATCATGTACTGGCGTCCCTTCCTCGATGCCAGGTGGGAGATATCGATGCAACCGAAGAACATGGTCTGCGATCTTGCGGTCGCGTTCCTCGTCAATGTCATCCGTCACTATAAAGAGCAAATCAAAACGGGAGAGAAGCGAGTCGGGTAGGGCAATGTTTTTGTGTGGATCTTTGTGGATATCATACTGCCCAGGGCGTCAGCGCGGCACCAGAACACTTCCCAAAACTGACCTGGCCATATATCGGGTTAGCAGCCGCAACGACGCTACATCGGGCATTCAAACTCGTATGAATCCCTGCCTTGGCAATGGTGACCGTCTGTTGCTCCATGACTTCGTGTATCGCGACACGATCAATATCGGACATCTTGTCAAACTCGTCGATACAGACGACACCACGGTCTGCGAGAACCATGGCGCCTGCTTCGAGACGGCGCTCGCCCGTATCTCGATCCGTGGTCACAGCGGCGGTCAAACCGACGCCCGAGCTCCCCCGACCAGTCGTCGCGATCGCCAGGGGTGCCGTGCCAAGGACAAAGCGCAACAGTTGTGATTTTGCGGTAGACGGATCGCCGACCATGAGTAAATTGATGTCACCCCGGATGTGCGTGCCGTTGGGGAGATTCTTCTCCGCGCCACCGAGGAGCAGGAGCAGAACAGCCTCCTTGATCTTGTCATGCCCAAAGATCGAAGGGGCCAGGGACTGCGAAAGAAGTTGGAAAATGTTGTGCCGTTTGGCAAGCTGATTGATTTGCCGAATGTCTGTATCCGTGAGGGGCGTCTGGGCGATGCCACCTCCTATCTTGGAGGTGAGAAGGTTGATGTTGTTCGCGAGAATAAGCGATCTGGCAAGAGTATCTGAGTGGCCGCATCGGTTAGGAATGTAAATCCACGCTCACTTGAAGGCTCCATTGGAGCCGCCCCCCACGCTCCGGTAGAACCCCACGAGTTGCACGCGATCGCCAGGCTTGCACTTGTCGACAAGGTCATCGTCGAGAATGATGTCCGTACTCCGCGGCAATTGTCCCGGAGGGGCGCGCTCAGGCATCTCCTGAATACTGATCCGCTGATGGTCCCGAAACACGCAATGGCCGTACTCCATTTGCAGAGGATGCCCATCGTCGTCCTGTTGTGGAGTCACGGTGGAGGTCGGGGGGTGGATCGAAGTGGAAGTGGTGGCATCGCGGTACTCGCGTGCGTGGAATAGTTTCGTCTCGGGACAATAGTGCACTGACTTGAGCATTTTGGGCCGCACAAGGGAACAGCGGGTGATGATGCCCTCGAGCGAGATCATCTTTCCGAGGTGCTCAGATTTGAGGGTTCGTGGGCTGACATGGTGATCACCAAATGATCCACTGAAGCCGACGCGGTAATTCTTCCCTGCGAGATCATGTTTGTCGGCGTCATGAACCTGGGTGACGATGTTGACGAGTGCTTCATCAAAGGCGGGGAGAAAGTCGATGGGTTGCTTGAGAAGGCCGTCTGTATATTCTCTATTGTAGTCGCGGAGATCGTCGATATTGACAATGAGACGGGTTTGCTCCGTGCGGAGCAGACGCGCGATTCCGTCTCTGTAATTATAGACGGGAGAGTCTGAAATAAGGAACTCTTCGAATACACGCGTCCTGTCGCGCATAAGATCATCTTGGGGAACGGGTTCGTTGAGCATGGACATGGAGGTGTGCGTAAAGACGGACGGGACGCGTACAGACGCGTATCGACGCGGAAAAGCCGGCCCTAATCACATGCATTTCACGTGATGTCCACTAAACTACTAGCCACTGGTCAAGTCCGCTTGAACAGAAGAAAACAAAGGAGTGTGTAATGCAGCCGTAATCTGCTAAGTTATGTGTAGTGCAAGAAGGCACAGCTAAATCGGACATGAATAGGATGCCCTGATTTTTGGGACGGGGACATCGGAGAAGGGTGCCGGTGTTTCGAATATGCGGGGGTTAATGCCCAAGTAACGCGGTCAGAGACCAACTTACGGGCCGGATGGAGGCGGCTGATTGTCGTTTACCAGTCAGGAGGCCCGCCACCACCGCCACCGAATCCGTCAGCTACGGGGACCTGTGGAGAGGTAAGAAAGGGAGCAACTGGACAAGTCGACGATGTAGCACTACCTCGGGGTGCCGAGCGACGTGTTCGGCTGCCATCTGTGACGGCGTGATCAGCTGCACCACAGAAAAAACGAGGACCGTACTGGAATAGCAAGCGACAGCTGAACAAGACAAGCTAAGAAGAACACGAGGTAAGACCTAGGAGCAACCATGATGATGGTGTGTGCGGGAGAAGGACGAACAGGGGATCCTTTTATTCGGATCGGGGGGACGGATATGAGAATGCGATATACCAATCGTGGTCTATGCGTACCTGCCGCGGTCATTGGGCTGTCCAAGAACGGCTTCCCTTCGGCCGCCGCGCACCTGTTTCTTTTATCCAGGGAAAAGACAGGCACAACCATGGATGCAAATTTAGCACCACCAGAACTCGACGCTGCACGAAGCCCCTCCCGTCGGCTCTATCACGGCGGTCGAGGGCTTCCAAGACACTGTGATAGTCCCGAATGGTGTGTGCTTATCTCCTCCATGCATCGGAACCGTGACCGCGACGAGGAGAATGCGGACTCGGTCTTGCCACATGCGTGCCAGTAGCAAGACACAGCCCCGCCCCTGACCGTGGCGAACACTCATATTTTTGGGCCACGTCTTTTAACCTTGACAGTCATTCACACCGGACGAATGACGCAACGCCTCAAGGAAGAGAGAACCTAATCAGCCTTTAAGGTTTAGTAGCATGGGACCTTGTTCACATGGACTGTTCCATGTCCCACAAGGGCTAATATAGCAAGCGAGGCGTGGGGGTACCTGCATTGAGCGCAAGGTATTTCGCTCGAGGCAACATGCTCTTGCTCAACCAACTTCTAAACTTGTTATCACTTACGACACCGCAACGTGACCATCGGAGCCGGCATGGCTGTATCTTAGCATCTTGGCGGGAGACAAATATCATGACATTCGACTGACCATACACAACGGTACACTGATAATCAGTCCTGCCGGAGACTATCAGCTGATTGTATGTTTGCAACTGGAGATGACTTACCCACAGCTTAATCAGTCCATCCCACGATGCTGTGACGACCTTGGACTGCACCACGGTAAGGGCGGGTCGGGCTAACGAGGTGAGATCACTCACAGTCTCATGTGGCAACCACTCATGAGCAATGACCACCTTGGAGTGTGCGTTCAAACGGGACTTGATTCGGCCACTCTTCCAGTCCCAGAATACCACGTTCCCTTCGCTGTCTCCACTACTGATCCACTTTCCATCTGGGGAGAAGCCCACCTGGCAGGCATAGCCCGCGACGGAATGGCCTGCGAACCTCTTCTTCCTATTTTGACGGAAATTATCGGTGCTGTACACGAGAATTTGGTTGTCCAAAGATTGTGCGGCAAAGTATTTTTCTGCGGAGAAAGCGGTCAGGGAGTGTATATACACAGGCGGGATACGAACTGGAGGGGTGCAAGGTGACGGCGGGCATGGAGTGCATGTGGGGTTCGGCGATATATTTGATGACGACGGGTATGTCATAGTCCCATGCGCGAATGGTTTTGTCATCGGAGGTGGTGACGAAGCGACGATTCTCGTCCACGAAGGTGATCGTGTTGACGGGCCCTAGATGCTGATCGTACTCCTGGGTGATGTCGCCGGAGTCCATATCGTACTGATGACGACGGTGAGGTCCATGCGAGGCACGGGAGACACGAGGCGTACCTGAATGATCTTTTTGTCGGACATGCCGGCGAGGAAGATGTGCTGTTTGTCGTCGTCGGGATGGAAGCGGACGACGTAGGGGGTTTTGCCGTTGCTGAAGCGCTTGAGACACTGGCCGGTCTCGGTGTCCCAGAGCTTCATCTGGCGGTCGTAGCCACAGGAGAGGAACCTGCGACCGTCGTTGGAAAAGGTGACGTCCTTGACGGCCTGGACGTGGCCATGGAAGGTGCGGAGACAGTTTCCGTGGGTGTACACGTCCCAGAGCTGCAGAGGGGTCAGTGGGGGGAGGGGGGACAGGGGAGGGGGGGCGTGCCTTGATCTTGGTGTCCATGGAGCCGCTGAGGAGGAGGTGGCCGGTGTCGGGGAAGAGACGGATGACGGAGACGCCCTGGGTGTGGCCGGTCCAGGTGTGGATGCAGGCCTTGGGGATGAAGGAGTCGCGGGAGCCGGGTTCGGCGGAGAGATGGGGCGCGTCGGCGTAGGGGGGATGCATGTAGGTCCTGCCCTGGTAGTCGGTCATGGACTTGCCGTGGAAGACGGAGGTCTCGTGGCCGACGCCGCCGCGCTTGGGCCGTGCCTTTTTGGTGGCGACGGGGGGGTCGGGCTCGTCGGGCTCGGGCTCGGGCTCGTCGTCGTGCTCTTCGACGCCGTCGAGGAAGCCGGCCTGGTCCTCGCCGGCCCAGGGTGCCCAGGGGCCGAGGTAGGCGGTGTCGCCGTCGACGACGTCGAGGTCGCCCTTGTGCTTGCGCTTGCGCTTGAGGGCGCGCTTGTGTGCGTGGGTGGGGCGGATGGCGTCCACGGTGGCGAAGGCGTTGTCGCGGGCGGCGTCGAGTGCGCCGAGGACGGGGGGCGCGGCGGGGTCGACGGAGGGGTTGGCGGAGTAGCCGAGGATGGCGTGCGTGAGGTGCTGTGCGGTGAAGGCGTGGTGGGAGATGGCCTGCTCCTCGACGTGGCCGGCGAGTGCGTTCTGGTTGGGGAGGCGGTTGCGGTCCGCAAAGGGGTGCTCGGGGCCCTGCACGGGGCGGGCGATGTCGTGCACGGGGATGTTGACGTGGATGTGGGTGTCGGTCGGGCGGGCGAGGAGGGCGTCCTGGGCGTCCTGGACATGCGGTGCGGGGTTGGGCGCCGTGTGCTGGGCAGGGCTGCGCGGGGGCCGGGCTGTGGCGGGGACGTGGGCGATGCGGAAGACGTCGTCGTCGCCGTCGTCGTCGTGGCCGAGCATGATGATGCGCACGAGGGCGTTATGTAATCGAGCCCACTTATATGAACACCCCGGCTGGCGAGTGCTCGCTAGAATCCCCAGATGGCCGAGCAGCGCGCAGTAGGCCGTCCCTGGTCCGCCCGCGAAGATCAGCTCCTCGCCGCCGCCGTCGCTGTCCACGGCGACGCCGACCACTGGAAGGCCGTCGCGCTCGCCGTCCCCGGCAGGTCCAACAAGGCGTGCAGGAAGGCAAGCCTCTCGCCGCCCCCCGTCCCCGATCTCTCACTATCGCCTTAGCGGTGGCTCCATTCCCTATCGCCGAGCGTCAAGAAGTCCGCCTGGACAAAGGACGAAGATGATCTCCTTTTGGAGCTCTATAAGATCCATGCCGCGAAATGGGCCGTCATCGCCAGGAACATCCCCGGCCGTACCGACGACGCGTGCTCAAAGCGTTATCGCGAAGCCCTCGATCCCCGACTCAAGAAGGACGACTGGTCCCCCGCCGAGGACGACCGTCTCCTCGCCGCCCACGCCCGTCTCGGCGGCAGATGGGGTCGCGTCGGCCACGAGCTCCAGCGCAGTGGCTTGGGCTGCCGTAACAGGTCCCGTCCCGTCTCTCTCTTGGCCCTCTTCATTTCTCGCTCACCCCCCCCACCAGGTGGAGACTCCTCCAGCGCAAAAGAGCCGCCTCCAGGCCGTCCTCCCAGCCCGTGCCAGCACACCCCGACCCCTCCTGGTCCATGATCGACGCCTCCCCCTACTGGGACGACTCTTTGTCGCTGCCATCCCGCAACAGCGTTGATCTCCTCTCCGATCCCTCTCCCCAGCAGCAGCACGCACAGCTTGCACCGCAACTCGTCGACTATCCTGCCCCATTTCATTATTCCTCCTCCTCCCTCAGCTCTGCCTTGTCTCCACAGCACGCCGTCCCTTATGAAAAAGACGCCGACGCCACCGCTTCAAATGGACGCCAATCGCTTCTCCTCCCAACTTCCTCCGCTCCGCCGGACTCCCTTTTCGCTCCATTCGATTACGACGACTCCTCATCAACATGTGCCCTCTCCGTTGGCTCCACATCACCTGCACCTCAGCCGCCCCCCTACTCCGAGGACATGCACCAGAACAACATCTACTCCGATGCACATCATCCATTTCACCAGCTCCAACGGCCCGTGCCGCATGCCTCCATTCCGGCTCACGCCTCCGCGCATGCTATCCAGGTCGATCATTACACGCCATCCATCGCACACGAGGAACGCACCCTCTCCCATGCTGCATTGTCCACTCGACACCTACCGACACCACAAAACGGCTGCCCGCTCCGCGCTCCAAGCTCCGCCGATCCGTTTTTCGCTCCCTCCCCGCAGCAGGCGAACCACATGTCATCCTCCATGAGCTCAGCCCCGCTTCTCGACAAGCCCGACACGTACTATCACCCGTCGTCAGAGCCACAGCTTGACGTCAATCCCCACCACGCTCTTTCTACGCCTGATCCGCTCGCCCTCTCCGAGTCACGCCCAGCCTATCATTATGCCCATCAACGTGACCATTCTCGTGCACGAGGCGTGGAGTCGATGCATGGCCCCGAACAGCATGGCGACTATCACCACAACCACGTGCAGGCCGCAGACCGCCGTGGTCACCTGCCGTCCAGGCCAGCCACGTCGTCTGAGACCCGCTACGCTCTCCACCCGTCTGAGCCCCGCGGCCTGAACAGCCCCCAGCCTGAGCCCGGGCCATCTCGCACGACGCCCGACGTCTACTACCGCTCGCAGCCCATCCGGCGCCCAGCCAGCTCGCCTCAAGTGGGCATGCCGTACAGTAAGCGACCGCCACCGGACGTGTCGTCCCATGAGGAAGGCCAGCCCTGCCACCCAGCGACCAAGCAGAAAACGGGAGCTCCTCGGAAACGAGCCGACAAGCAGGTACCGTTGCGCCTGTCGTCGGATTTGCCGGCGACGTCCGAGTATGTTCCTGTGTATGCACCTGATGATCGTCGACTGAGCCTCGACACAGCCCGTCCATCAAACCTTATGCGTGTGGGCACGAGAGCTGCTGGCCATCGACGGCCGGGGCGAGCCGTGCGTCCTATGGGACATCGCGTGGGCTGTCGGATCACAACAAGGCGGCACACCCGGATGACTCTGGGGGGGACAGGCCGTACCGCTGTGGCCTAGAGGGCTGTGGCAAGTCGTGGAAGGTACGGGGAGCATGCCGTGATCGTCGTGCGGACTGATTTTGACGCGTGCGATCAGAGCATCAATGGGTTGCAGTACCACCTCCAAATGTGAGCCATATGGGGGGTTCGTTGCCGGGGAGGGGAGGCGATTCTCACACTGGGACTGTTGGCAGCTCCAAGGCGCACTTTCAGCACGCGATCACGTCGAGCATCGTGTCGACGTATATTGGGGGGCTGTCGGTCCCTGCGTCGGTCAAGGCGACGAACGAGGGGGACGACAAGACGAAAAAGCAGTACAAGTGCCCACACGAGAACTGCCCGAATCGGTACAAGCAATTGAGTGGGCTCCGTTATCACCTGGCTCACGTACGTGTCAGACGTCGGTCGCAGGCACGACGCTCAGGTTTTTTTTTTTTTTTTTTTCCTCAGGGACATCCGGTAGATCTTCCCAAACAGCTGGATCTCGTCCCTCCGGCGCTGAGCCGCAAGTTGGCGGAAAAGATGCGCGGGCAAGGACCGATGGAGGCTCCGGGGCGGAGCAGCCATTCAGAGGGATCGAGTCGTTCTTTGCGTTCGTTTGACGCCTAGAGTCGCTGTTTGGCGATAATTTATTGTACAAAGGTTATATGTATAGGATAGTTTCCAGTAGTTATTCTATTCGCTGGCGTATGTCGTAATTTACATGTACTTATGGAAGTCATTTAAGGGCGGAGGTGGACGCATCCCCGGATTCTCGAGGGGGGGCGATTCACCGATTGGGATTGCCTGGCGCAAATTGACTGGCGCTGTGCCTCGATGAGTCAAAGGGAGGATGGAAGAAGGGAAGGGACGGACAGATCTCGCAGGGTGGGGTCGGACATGAGCTGCTCCATGGAGGGCATCTGGCCGCTCTGGATACCGGACATCTGGTAGAGAAGATGAGAGACGGATGAGGGGGAGACGGGGAGACGGACCATGTTGGCGAGGGCGGGGTTCGACATGAGGCGTTCGAGGCCGCCGTTGGCCATGAGCTGCTGGGCCATCTGCATCATCATGGGGTTGTTCATCATGCTGGCGAGGTTGGGCATGCCGCCGCCGCCGCCGCCAAACATGCTGGCGAGGCCGGGGGGGATCTGGGGCGCGGCTGACGAGGCGGGGGGGGAGACCTGGTCCTCGGGGACGAGCGGGGGCGGGGCGTCGTCGTGGTCGTCGGGGGGGATGCGGTCCCTGGCGTTCTTGAGGCCCGATTTGAGGTTCTCGTTGGCGGGATCGAGCTCGAGGCCCTTGGCAAAGGCGTCGGCTGCGGCCTTGTAGTCGGCGAGACTGTATTGGGCGTGGCTGCGGGGGGTGAGCGGGGGACGGGGCGTGCGAGGGGGGCACGTACCCGAGACGGGAGTAGGCCTTGGTGAAGGCGGGATCGACGTCGATGGCGCGCTTGGCGTCCTCTACGGCGGCGGCGTGGTCGCCCTTGCTGGCGTAGGCGGCGGCGCGGTTGGAGAAGTAGACGGGGCTGGTGGGGTCGAGGGCGATGGCCTTGGAGTAGGCGTCGATGGCGGCGTCGTGGTTCTTGGCGGACATGTGGGCGTTGCCGGCCTGCTTGTGCTTGTCGGCGGCAGATCTGGCGGCGGGGTCGGGCTGTGCGGGGGGCGTGGGGGCGACGCGGTCGCGGGTCTTGAGGAAGACATCGAAGATGGACTGGAGCGTGGCGGGCGCGATGGCGAGGCGTGCGCGCTGCTGGGCGTCTGCGGGGTCGACTGCAAAGGCGTCGCTGATGGACTCGACTGTCGATGGGGTGGTGAGCGGGTCTGTGCGGCGCTGGATGGACGCACTGGCGACGTGGATGGCCTCGGCGTCGTCCTGCTTGACGGTGCCGTCGCGGATGGCGTCCCCGAGGAAGTCGAGCACGGCGAGGACGAGCTTCTGGGTCCTGCTCTCCATCGTGGTCGGGTGTAAACAGCGCACAACAAACACGGTTCTCCTCGACGCCATGTTTTTCTGCGGCCTGTCCGGCGAGCCCCCGCAGGACCCCGTCGTCTCCGCCAAGTCCGGCCACGTCTACGACCGCAGGCTCATCCTCAAGTACATCCGCGACAACCACACCGACCCCCTCTCCGGCGAGCCCCTCGACGACACCGACCTCCTCCCCATCAAACCCAGTCCGTGTCTCTTTCCTAGCACCGGCCCCGCTGACCTCCTCCAGACCCCAAGGCCGCCCCCCCGCGCCCCCCCTCCGTCGCCTCCATCCCCGCGCTGCTCCACGCCCTCCAGAACGAGTGGGACGCCCTCGTCCTCGAGACCTTTGCCCTCAAGCAGCAGTACCACAACACCAGGCAGGAGCTCAGCTATGCCCTCTACGCCCAGGACGCCGCCAGCCGCGTCGTCGCCCGCCTCGTCCGCGAGCGCGACGCCGCCAGAGAGTGCGTCCCCGCCCCCTCCCCCGCCCCCGTGCTCACCCCCCGCAGGGCCCTCGCCAACGTCCAGGCCAGCATGGGCATCCCCCCCGCCCCGGACGTCGACATGGCCGACGACCCGTCCCCCGCCGCCCTCCCCAAGCACGTCATCGACCAGATCGACGACACCCAGCAGGCCCTCTCCGCCACCCGCAAGAAGCGCAAGCCCCCCCCCGGCTACACCACCCCCGCCCAGGCCAAGTCCCTCGTCCCCGCACACACCATCCCGTCCCTCCACTCCGCCGCCCCCGCCGGCATCAACGCCATCGCCCTCTCCCGCGTGAACCCCTCCCAGTTCCTCACCGCCGGCAACGACAAGGTCGTCCAGCTCTACGACAGGAGCACCGACAAGGTCCTCGCCGCCCTCAAGGGCCACACCAAAAAGGTCAACCACGTCGCCTTCCGCGAGCGCGACGCCGAGCCCACCCTCCTCTTCTCCGCCGGCGCCGACAAGATCGCCAAAATCTGGTCCCACGACGCTGCCTCGGGCGAGTTCCTCCCCAAGGCCACCGTAAAGACCCACAAGGCCGACCTCACCGGCCTCGTCATCCACCCCACCTCCACCCTCGTCGCCTACGCGTCCCTCGACAAGACCTACTCCCTCCACGACCTCTCCACCTTCACCGAGGTCTACCATTCGGCCCCCGCAGAGGAGCCCCTCAGCGCCCTCGCGATCCACCCAGACGGCGCTCTCCTCGCCCTCGGCACCCCCTCCAAGATCCAGATAGCCGACGTGCGCACGGGCACCGCCGCCGCCGCCATCTCGCCCAGTACCCCCATCCCCGTCCACACCCTCTCCTTTTCCGAAAACGGCTATCACCTCCTCGCCCCCGACAGCCCGTCCTCGGTCGCCATCTGGGACCTCCGAAAAATGACCACCGCCCATTCCATACCCCTCGGTGACTCCTTCAAGATCAACAAGGTCCTCTACGACTACAGCGCCAACTTTTTCGGCGTCGCCGGCAACGAGGGCGTCCGCCTCTTTGCCCACAAGACCTGGGAGGAGCTCGTCCGCTTCGACGACCCCGCCGACGTCACCGATCTCGTCTTTGGTGACCAGGGCAAAGAGCTCTGGGCGACCAGCGGCAGGGAGGTCCGAATTTGGGGCCTGCCAGAATAGTTTCTTTCCTCAATGTATCTATGCTGAATTCCATCATCTTGTTGGGTCACGGCGACCTTTTGTCCCTTGTCGCTCCCCGACCCAAGTTGGCCCGTCACAGCAATCGCGCTGCTCGGCACGAGTATCGGAATGAGATGATTGTATTCCTTGCATCGGTGTAGGTACTTGGTACATACAAATGGTGGATCGAACCAAAGTCGTTAAAACCCGAATGAAAATAATGGTAATGCCAAATGGTTATATGCAACAAAAAAAAAAAAAAGAGTTGCTCAGCGTGCAAGCAAGGATAGTGAGTGCAGTTGGAGCATGAGGGCCAAGCGACGCGGAAAAGGAGACGTCGTGACCACCAGATCGCTATAAAAAAAACACGAAAATGTACAGGGTACAGTCTTTTTGAGAGTTCTTCACCACGACGACGGACCAAACGTCGACCCAGACGCCACCGTCCGGAACGGCGTCCCCAGCACGTCCGCGGTGTTCTGCCACGCGTTGTTGCCCCACCAGTTCAGGTTGATGCCGCCCTTGGGCAGCTGCAGCGTGAAAAAGATGAACAGCATCCCGGCCGCGACGCCCGCGTCGAGACCCGCCGCGAGAATGTAGTTGTACCGCATCCACCACCGGAAATGGTACCGCCGCATGAACCACTGGAAGATGAACCCGACGAGCAGCCAAGAGGCATAGTTGATCCCCGTCGCGGGCGGCATCGCGCCGATACCGGCGAACACGACGGGGACGTTGATGTATCGCCAGTACGACAGCGGGAACCGCCGCGCGAGATAGTAAAACGGAATTGGAAGCGCCGCCCCGACCAGGAAGAACCAGAGGATCGGGCTGTACATCGACCCCGGGCTGAAGATCCGCTGCGGTCCGATGCCTCCCCATACTAGCGACGACGTCGCAAACACCGTCGTCGAAGGGCAGCTGAACGACTGCGGCTGGTGCGGCTGGCAGATATCCACCACATTAGCGAACATCCAGTCCTGCACGAGCGTGACCACAATGCTGCTGATCAGCGCGGCGACGACTTGAGCGGTAAACATCAGACGGGGAGGAATCTTCATGTAGTGGCCAAGCTTGAGGTCGCCAGCGAACCCAACCGCCTGGTTCGTGCCAGCGAACGCCGTCGCCTTGAATATCATCACGGCAACTGGTTTGCCTGGGAACATGAAGCCGGCAATCAGCTCGTAGATCACGGTCAGCCCGATCTGCTGGTTCGTGATGGCCTGGATCATGCCAACAGGCACCGACATGACAGCCGCGAGGAACAGCGCAAACAAAACACCCCAGATAGGCATCTGAGTAGGGTAGATCTCGACCGCGACCAACAAGAACACCAGCATCGTGAGCCCGAGCAATGCGTACCACAACTGCGGCACTTCCGAATACGCTTGCATGAGCCGCGAGTGGACATCACGCTCGTCCTTGAGATTCCTCCGGAAGCGCTTGGCAATGTCGCGACGATACCACACTAAGGACCGGCTTTAGCGAAAAACACTCTGATCAATCGACTCGATACTAACGGAAGGTGTGGACGACGATCGACGTGAATGCAGCAAATGCAACACCGTACGCAACCGCAAGCGTAGCCGGGAGAAATGCTGGGGAGTACGCCTGGTATTTCGCATTGTCGAACTCCCCGTTGGTGACGATTTTCGTCGGGTCGTATGGCATGCCAGTGTTGTCGAAAAGGGACGTCCCCGACATGGGCAAGTAACTCGAAAAGAAGCTGTTGGTGTCTGCAAACAATGGCGCTCAGAAATGAGAGCCTCAACAATACCCAATGAGCTCACAGTAAAGGATGGGCGTAATGATCCAGAAACAGATGACGAATCCAATACCGGTATTTGCCTCTGACCACCACTAAAGACGAAAGTGAGTGCATTGAAACTAGCAGCCACGGGAGTGAACCTACCGGTGAGACAAGAGGGTTGGAAATGTAGGATATCATGGACCAGTCGAACGTGAAAATGCCCATGCCAAGGCCAGTGGACGTCCCAAACAACGTATTGACGACGACATCGTTCGGTACGATCCAACACACCCAGTTGAAAG
>JBBPKG010000020.1:38763-52405 GCA_038089115.1 Fistulinella cinereoalba | reverse complement strand
CGAAATGTGACGATGGTCAGGCTTGCCCCACGCCCTGTGAAGTGTGTTGAAGAGCGCAGAGTTGACCAAGGCACCAGGCCAGATCATACTGCTGGGGTAGACGAGGAAACGGCGGAGGAGACCACCCATGGAGAAGCCGATCAACTGCGTCGAGAGCACCAGCAAGATTTCGTACGCAGGGCCGAGCTTTTGGTTGTAAAAGATCCGCTGAGACGCCACGATATCCGTCGCATACGCGCCGCTGACCACAACGTTGGCCATCACGGTGATAAGAACGTGCTCCTTGATGTTGAACGGACCAGGGTTCAGCGACCAGACGCAACCAAATGTACGGAAACGGGTGGTAGGAAGAATACGCTCGAGGCCTTTACCAAGGGGCAAAGCTGTCAACTGAGCGATAATGCCTGTCACGAGCACAGAGGGATCTAAAAACGCTGGGTTCAGCTGGGTTGTAAAACGACCAAACATTGGACTGACACCGCATGGAGAAGATTTGATTCATCGCAGCCACGACGACGGTGTAAAAGAGACCAAGAACCCATGTCCGGAACGTGTTGACGGGCATTGTAGGATCATCGACGCTGGATATAGCAGCGCGGACCTCGGGGTAGGGTGATTCGCTGTGATGAGGTGTCAGGTAAGTAAATCATATCAGCGATGTCCACTTACTCGTCATGATCGAACGCGGTGTCTTGGGTGTCAGTCCGAGATGTGGTGGAATACCTCACGGACTCTGAGCGGGACTGTACATCAAACTCCGAGAGCTGAAGAGAGCCGCCATCCAGGGCCTTCTTGCTCTCGATCCCGCCCACCTCTGTGGAAGAGTCTGAGAGCGATTGTAGCTCCGAATGGTAGTCGTAGTTGGGGTCATTCAAGTGCTCCAAGACAGAATCGACATCCTCAGGGACATCGGGCACACCGCGCTGCCGAACAGAAGGGTTGAAGAAATTGCTTGCGCTGCTGAAAATCCTGGACTCCATAGCGTCACAGATTCTAACGTCACGGTGGGGACAGCAAGCTGTTCCTCGACCAAAGTGCGGGCGACAGAGAGTTTCTGGATGGTGAGGGGAAGTTGATCCTGCTCCGAGCTCTTATGGCCTTTTCAATAGCGGGCGTTATGGACACTACTTCATGATTGAACCTGATGTCGCTCAAAATGGAAATTGTGAGAAGGTGGAAGCACATCGAGAACTCACAAGACAATAGGCCCGATTTGACAGGTCCACGACAAGACAAAAAGGCTGGGAGAAACCCCGCGCGTCAGTGACGTGAAACAAAAAAAATACAGGACCCTGTCCATGACACACCCGATCTAATCAGTAGTGGTGTAACTTAGCAAGGCGTTGCGCAGACTGACTCAACCTTTGACTTTGCTACTTGGCCCACCGGCGCGACCTCTGCTGAGCCGCGACCGAGGCGAGCAAGTGCATGACCCTGGCTCTAGAATGGAAAGGGGGTCAGCTGGTAGATCCGGGAGCAGTGCTTATTGTGCGTGACTCAAGCACCGATTTGAGATGGGCTATTGTCTTCGGTTACATTTCGACTGGTCATGTTGAAGACAATAGCCTGTGTGTGCTGCCTAATGGGGAAAGGCAGGAACGTGGCTGTCCACTGGCGGGCCGGACGGCGGCACGACCGTCTTGCCTCCGCTTTGACATTATATATATCGCAACGTCCAACGGTTCGGTGTTCAATTCAATTCGGTGGTACGCCGCAAGTGCGGTGGAAACAGTTCAAATCAACGTATTAGGTCATCACCGGACTCCTTGGGAATGCTTGCTCATCTTGCTGACTTCGCTCAGACGTCAGAAAGTCGTGATGAGTTCTAGGTATGGCGAGGGTATGACGAATTACAACCCATGTGACTTGGTCGTTTCAGCAAATTTATCAGACTCGACCGCAGTTTTCTGCCTTGACTCTGTCTCTTCGAAGAGCCATTAACCCGCCAAAGCTATGTCTAGCGTCGAAACAGTGACTGCACCTCAGCCAACTCTGACGTTGCGCGCAGAGGATGGCTCGAATGACACATACAAATATTCTCACCTTTTACCCTATCTGTCTCGGGACAGATATCCCCCTCTCCTTCCCTTTGAACATGTCGATCCTGGCTCTCGTGCGCTCAAACACGAAGACCCTCGTGCTTTTTTGAAAAATGCGACCAGCGTGGTTGAACTGACCCCAAACTTGGGTACCGAGGTCCGAGGCATCCGCCTCCAAGATCTCGATAGCGACGGCCGGGACCAGCTCGCATTAGAGGTAACTACAGCAGCACCACTATGATGATTATGGCATAGTCCTTAAATCGTCGAACAATAGGTTGCAAGGCGTGGTGTCGTCGTCTTCAGGAATCAATCAGATTTCATCGACCAGGGACCGGAAGCTTATCTTGAATGGGCGCGTCATTTCGGAAGGTTCGTTGTCCCAGTCAGCCGTAGCGTTTCTCGTTGCCTAAAACTCATGTTGGTCATACAGGCTGCACGTCCATCCCACTTCGGGTCATCCAAAGGGCTACCCTGAAATTCACCTGGTGTACAAGTCAGTTTTCGTGTTGTTATTGTGGTATGCTTTAACCAATTTTCACTCGACAGGGACGCCAACGCAACTTTTAATTTCGAAATTGATGACAGCATCACGAGTACTTTCTGGCACTCCGATGTGTCCTACGAACTCCAGCCCCCGGGGCTCACGACCTTTTTCTTGCTGGCTCAGCCAAAAACGGGCGGTGACACTCTGTTCACATCGCAGGTTTCTATGTTGAAGAAGTTGTCTCCTTCTTTCGTTGCCTACCTCCGCACTTTGAGTGCGTTGCACTCTGGAGTCGTGCAAGCCGACTTTTCCCGGTCGGGAAAGCGTGGCGGGATCGTTAGACGTGAACCAGTAGAACACGTGCACCCCGTCATCAGGCGTCACCCGGTGACCGGCGAGGAAGCACTCTACGTAAATAGACAATTTACCAGACGTATTGTCGGCCTAAAACGTGAAGAATCAGGTGAGGATTCTGATCAATTTTTCGCCCCCCGCTGCTGACGAAAAATAGATGCCATCCTCAACTTCTTATATGATCATATTGACAAGAGCAGTGACCTACAAGCCAGAGTGAAGTGGGAACCTGGCACTGTAGTATTGTGGGACAACAGGGTGACTGCGCACGTAAGTTGAGCTCACAGTTGGTGACCGGGCAGCTCGTTGACAAAGATTTGAAAGTCGGCTATTGTTGACTATGGGGATTCGAGGGAGCGTCGCCATGGTGCTCGCATCACACCTCAAGCGGAGCGGCCCATTCCGGCTTGGGATGGTTTGGTGCTCCCGAATTAGCACGATGGTTTTGCGTCTACAACGAGGTGACCTGGTGTCAAAGGTATATCCGTAGTGCTAGTCACTTGACTGTAAAGAATTATGCTGTAAGTTACTTAGAAGGTTGCAGTACCTGCTGTGTGACGTAATGCAAGTGCCGCCGGCAATCGGACTCGGTATTTGCTAGACCCGAACCAGTGCGCGCGCCATCTTCTTGCATACCTTTAGTACGGCTCAGTCGCTTCATTCATCGCTCTTCCAGTCCTTTTCACCCTCAGTGGTACATCGTGACTTTGACATTTTCAACCCGGTTCGGTCATCGATAGCGTGCGTTTGCACCAGAACAGCGATGCAACCTCCAGATGCGAAATACCTCGTCTACTGTGGTATTGCGTTGGCCTTATTGAAACAATTCAATGATGAAGTCACCATGCCCTACATGGTCTGGTTGTCTCATCTGTAGGCCGCCCTTCGTATTGATGCCGGGCAGGACGAACCTTTCCATGTCCCTCAAGCGCAAGCATACTGCAGGGGCGAGTGGACATCTTGGGATCCAAAGATAACTACACCACCCGGACTGTCCGTCGTATCCTTTCAGTGGCATGCATTTAATCAAACAACCGATTCCACAGGTATATACTTAGTGTCTTGCTTCATCGTGTGTCCATGTTACCCTGCAACCTGGCCTTGTTACGATTCACGGTGACCATCACGTTACTCCTTCTTCCGCTCTTCCTTGCACAGTTCCTTGCATTCCACCAACGCCGTCGACCACCTCCGATACTGGCACCGAGTTTCGAAGCCATCGTTCTGTCCATATTCCCAATTGCCTGGTTCTATGGGTTTCTGTATTACACAGAAGTACCTGGTCTTGTTTCAGTTTTGCTGACCATCGTACTTGCAACGCAACATCGGCATCTATCTGCGGCAGTGGTATGGTCCATTGCCTATTGCCCTCAACGTGTTTTGACTTTACGTCGTCCGTTGTAGCTTGGCGTGATCAGCTGCCTTTTCCGCCAAACAAACATCGTATGGGTGATGTATGCATTTGCCACCAGTCAGCTTATGCGCTTGCGGTCCAGACGCGGAAATAAACTATTGCACGACCCCCCCGCAATGACGGCCGGACCAGGTAAGTAATATAGATCCCGTTCCAGCTCAGTGGCTACAACTGCCACACGCTTCCAGGTGACTTTCTGCAATCGATCATAAGTGCCCCAGCCGCGTTTCCAGAGTTACTCTCTGCGTTCCTGCCTTACACATTTGTGGCGGTTCTATTTGGGGCATTCGTGTTCTGGAATGGTGGCATCGTGTTAGGTGGGGGATCTCGAAGCAATTTGTTATATACGCGAATTTGACCATTGCTTTCCACATTACAGGTGACAAGGCCAACCACGTTCCGGTGCTGCATGTACCTCAGTTGTACTACTTTATTGGGTTCGCGACACTCATGGGATGGCCTGCGATTATTTTTGGTCGCGGGGGCCCGCTGAAGCTTGCAAACGGGGTTGCTCGCCGCATGTTTGGGAACAAATGGTCCGTCTGTCTTAACAGGGAAGGGAGAAGCCTCTAACAGGCTGGGTATAGGAGAGTCGCGTTCACAGCATTGCTTTCAGTGTTCATGGCATGGACGGTGCACAAGTTCACGTGAGTTGCCTGCTGTCTTTGTATTAATACCGCACGCGACCTTCTACGTTGGAATATCAAGGGTCCATCATCCATTTTTGCTCGCTGATAATCGCCACTATACCTTCTACGTATGGCGCCGGGTGTTTATATTACACCCGATTGTGCCTTACCTATTCATACCCGGATACCAGGCATGCGCGTGGGCGTGGTGGCTGCGTGTTGGTGAGATACGTCCACCACTCTTGATGAATTGGGAATTGACCCGAATTGTCACCGACCAGCTGGTGATCAGACGTTGCTGCAGACCCTGGTGTTGCCCATTGCCAGCGCTGCGACACTGTTGCCAACGCCGCTTTTGGAGCCGCGGTATTTCCTTGTGCCGTACATCCTCTTGCGGGCTCAGGTGGTGGACATAGGCACTGTGGGGCTCGCCGTCGAAGGATTGTGGTACGGTGTGATCAATGCTGGGACCATCTACGTGTTTTTGCGGATGGAACGCGCGGGAGTCGGTAGATTTATGTGGTGATGAGCGACAAACATAAACAATATATTGTTGCCACTTGACTGGTTGGTTTTCAAACGTTGACCACGACGACGACCACGGCGACGGCGTGGTAGACAACGCGGACATATTGTAACTGGCTGGATCAGTCCACCGCTGACAGTTTAACTCTATCTTTTGGAAACGTTCACAGTGCAACTAGCAGACCGTCCTCATGGCCTCGGAAGTCACTTCGAAATCTTCGCGTCCTCCCAAACCTTCAACACGCTCCTCCCTTCGCCACTCCCTCAATTTCACGTCCGTCGGCAAGGCTCTTGTCGACGTGATCAACAAGGACTCTCGCGACCGCGACAGCGCTTTCAAAAAATCCAAAGAGTCTTCCTCACGCCGCCTCAGCCTAATGAGCTCCACCACGCTCACCCACGCGACTGTCTCCCAGAAAGTAAAGCCCCCATCCCCTCCTCAAGGAAAGGAGGATAGCCCCTCATACAAGACTGTAACCCGCAGAAGGCAATCTACGCTCCTCAAGCATGGCCCTGCCGCAGATGAGCATGGCGTCAAGCCTGAGCGCAACTCGTCAAGCCCCTCCGGGCGCACATCGACGCTGCGCTCCAAGGCTGCTTCTTCTACAATTTCTTCTGCCTTGCCAAAGTATCGGCCCAAGTCCGCGATCGTCGAGCCAACCAAGAAACTGCCTACCCCCGTTCGTGTGGGAACTCGGAGGCGATTCAGCACCTCCGAAGAGGATTCTGGGGACCAAAGGGATTCACCCAAGGGCAGAGGTTCCTTGTGCTCCGCTGCGGACACCGGGGGGCGACCCATTAGCCCACTGCCGCACAGGGCATTGGCCGTCAAAGTCAATCTCCCTAGTCCATCTGTGCCCTCCACCCCTACCAAGTCCAAGATTGCTCGCTCGTCACTCGCAAATTCCCCTTCGTCCCTAGGTCGTGCCGGATCCGCCCGGCCAGCGAAAACAGTCAAAACCGCAGCAACTTCATCTCCATCGCGGGCTACTGGCACGCGACCCCCCTCCTCAGCCTCGTCCTGTAGTTCATCGCGTGGCCAACCCTCGCCCTCCTTCAAGAATGCTTTTGGCTTTGCGCTTTCAAAAGTGTCCGGTCAGAACACAAGCCCATTGAGAAGCACGGCACGCCCGCCGCCCGAGTCTCCACTTGCCAATCACACGCGACGTATTTCCGTCGTTAGTCTAGGCGAAAATGGCAAAGACTTCCCAGTGAAACACGCCCCAGGTGATGAAGGATATAGTGAGGACAGCGCGGAAATTGGAGTTGTCGAATTACTTCTCGCCCCAGTGGCATCTCTTGCTGCGCCCACTCCTGCGATCCCGAGGATTCGCACGACAAAGTGTCAATCCACAGACTCGGAGCTCCGGACTCCTTCCCGTCCCAACCTCTTACCGACTCGTGCCAACCTTTCTTATCTATCACCATTACCACCGACAGAGAGCTCGCCGGCACTGCGGCCGAAAGGTCGCGGTAATGAGCAAAATCGTGGCTCTGTGTTTACCTGGGAGCAGATGGCAGTGGATAGCTCCCAAATCTTGGTACGGGAGGATTTGGAGACTAGGCTGGCGGATATTGCTGCTCCGTTCACGCCCGGTGGTCCCTCTCCGAACGCAAGCACCATTGGTCTAGACGTTCCAGAGACCCCTAATCTATCCGCATTGCCCTCTCCTTCTGGTTATGGTTCTATCTCCCAGGTTCTGCTTCCCGATGTAACCCCTTCCCCCGCAGTCCATCACTTGGCCCCAGTGTTCGAAACTTCCGTCGAATTGCCACCGCCTGCGGATTCTGGCACCATCACTCTCCTTCGCCTGCAAATTGCCCAGGCAGAGTCCATTGCAAAGGAAAGACTCTCGCGTTCGCAGGAGCTTGAAGAACAACTCTATGTTGCCAAGCACTGCCGCCTCAGAGAGACAGAAGAGCTCGCCGGGCAAATTTCTCTGCTAGAGCAACAGCTGCGGGCGAGTGTGGAGTCCAGGGAGCGGATGGATGAGGAGCGAGCGGCCTTCACGGCATCGCTTCAGGGTGAACTAAAGCAGGTGCAATCTCGGTGCGACGAAAGCGCACGGGAGGGCTTTGAACGGGGCCAAAGGGAGGCTCGCTTGTCGCAGGATGCTATACTTGCCACCATGCAGAAGGGCTGGGAGGTATCGTGCGTGGCCAAGGAAGCGGCTTACCTATGGTCCTCGGTGAAGGACCGGGCTGACGATGAGAGGAATAATATACGATCCGCCCGCGAAATGTTGCATATCTTTATGGGTGTGCTGGATCACAACCATGAGCGGCTGCAGGGTCTACTTGCTTGATTCATGTAAGTCTCCTTTACGTGCAACGACTTTTCTGTAGTCGCCTTACGCGCTTTCTGCAGACGATGGTATGCTCATGACTCCCTTACATTTCTGGATCTAGGGGGCGTCCACTTTCGTCTTTGTAATGCCCATCTCTTTTCTAGTCTCCTGTGCCCCCTGTAAATCACATGATACCCAGTACGTTATACATATACGAACGAGTTACGAAACTTTATGATTAGCTAGTGTAAGGTTACATATCTTGACTATGCAAAACATTCCATTGCCTCCAAACAAGCGTCCAGCAGACACGCGTGATTGTTTGTAGGACTAGCCTGTTGTAATCGTGCAGCGACGGCGTTCAGAATAGCAGCTCGACTGCCAAGAATTGAGTTCACTCCACGGGACACATGCAAGGTTGGCACTCACTCCACTAAGCCGTATGCAACCTTCACGTCACAACGCACCGACTGGATCAATAGAGGCCACGAAGAAAATACTGGGGTATCAATTATAAATGATATCAGCGCCTTAGCTTTGACACTTGGAAACAAGACAGTCGCAGTTGCAGAGAAGCCAGTTGGCGTCTCTTCGATCGAGAGGATGAACTTGATAGATACGAGCTTCAGCTGAGCATGGAGCTGCGAACAAGACGACCAATAGTCGCCAAGGCGTCGAATGATCTACCGATAAATGCATGTTAGCGGGATAGAAAGCTGACCGAAAACATTCGCACCGGACGAATGTCCTTGTCTCTGTGTTGAGTGGCTTGTTGGTGTGCTGTCCGTAGCGTCAGTGCACTCAGGACAGAGAAAGCGCCTTGGCACTTCGTTTTTGCGCTCTCGATCCGTCTGATTTGTATGTCTGCATTCACTGGGCGAAATTTGATGCAAGGAATGGATACGCAATAACTCGACGCATATGTAAATTCGACCAATTCCGGGTGGATCTTCTCTGCCCTCCACTTGTGCAAACGTTCGAGCGCCTCCAGTTCATCTGAAGGATGACTGGGTACTTTGGCAACGGAAACCGAAGCACGCAACCTACCTTTAAGATGGAAAATATCTGCGCGCGTGCTGTTCTTCTGCACATGGATGCGTCGCTCAGCATCTTCTATGACCGATGCGACTTCTCGTTTCTGCGATACGACCTCATCAAGTTTCTCCTGGAGGCGTTCGAGCTTCGCCCTAGCCTCCTCGAGATCGGAGTGAAAGGTATCCAGTTCCGCACTGGAGCTTCGTCAGAACCGTCGGCCAAAATACACCCGCACACACATGCCTTTGCTCAGCAATGGTGACTTTCAGCTCACTTAGGTAGGTTTGGTCACACCCTTCCAGCTCTGCAACTTCAGCCTTTTCATTTGTGAGCTCTGCAGCAAGTTCGTCATACACCTTCTGTTGAGTGGGAACTATGTCTTGCGCCTGTTGTATGATGGTCTCCAGGACTTTGGCATCCTAGACGAAACGTGAAAGAGAGTTGATGACATGAAGAATACAAAGCCTACCGCCTCCAGGTTCTTGAAACCCTCATTCGCCTGCTGAGTCAATTGTTCCACCCACTGCAACTTCCAATCATACCACTCCGCCTTGGCCTGAGCATGGTTGTGCACCTTAATCAATTTGAGCTGGTGCAATAATTCGGCCTGTCCGCTCTCGTCGGTAGTGACAAACTCTTGGAAGAGCGGAGGAGTAACTTTCTGAGCTTCTTCTTCCGCCTCCTTGTGTATCTCCTTGATCCGTTCGACCCAGCTCTGCAAATCTTTACTGACGTGACTGTAAAGTTCCAACTGAGGGACGTTGACGGCCATAGCGACTACGTATTCCGCAAGAGGTATCTGCGCTTCCATTGATGCCCTGCGCGACGGGCGCAGGGCAGAGCGAGGGACAATGGAGCGTCGAGGTGCGGTTATGTCGTCCATGAATCGGATACCTGTCATCTCAAAGAATTGCTCAATGGATATCCGCGGACTTTTGGCATCCTCGTCATCATCTACGCCCTCGTCTAGTTGAGTCTCCAAATGTGCGCTGCCTTCATGCTCAGGTTGCGTATCCTGGTCGTCTAATACAAGCCCAGAACTGCTGTCTAAAGCGCCCTCTTCTCTTGGAGACAACTTGGGCCCTTTAGGGCTGTCAGCCCCGACGCTTCTCCTGGCTAGTGCACTAGAAGCCTTCGGAGGCGAGACTCGGGTAGGAAAGATGGGCTCTGTATTTATTGTAGTTGCCGAGCCGGAGCTTATATTGCCCAGACTCTTTCGCAGGGAAAAATAGTCCGAAGGCCGCCGAAATCCAACGGAGGCACGTTTGCTTGGTCCAGCTCCGTGCATTTCCGCATTGTAGAAGGGAGCTCCCTTGAGCGGTGATGTTGCAGACGGTGATAACGGGACTCGGACGGCACCAGTACCACGCCCCGGGGTAATCGATAATCTCTCTATGCCCGAGGGCCGCTTCACTGGACTTACTTGTACAGGGCGATCAGTAACAGAGGTGTCGCTGGTTTGTTTGCGAGGAGAAGGGCGGGCAGAAGGGGGAGCGAATGCTGCGGTGAACTTTTTGGGAGATGGAGTTGCTTTGGCAGGAGAGGACGAACGAGAACGAACAGGGGATGCTGGAGCGCGGAGCTTTGGCTTAAAGGCATTATCTGGTGGCCGTGAGATGTTTGTGGGCAGCGAATCACTCCCGGACTGTGTGGGTTGCACTGTTGGAGCCAGAGATTGGGGTGCAGTGAAAACGGGAGGTTGATCTAATGTTGGGATTGGCTCCCTTGGAACCTCGATAGGAGCCATGGGATAGTCGTCGGCAGGTACCTCTGGATACAAGACTGGAGGAATGGCATGGGTAGCTGCAGCCGCTGAGGGTGATCCAGGGATTTCTGAATATATCTGTTCCGGGGGAACGGGAACAGAGGAAGGCGATTCAGGTACTGCTTGTTTAATCACTTGCTCTCTCGTCTGCTCTTGGCTGCTGAAAGGTGAAGTCATGGTGGAATCTGCACTCGGTCCAAGCGAGGCGCGCTTCAGTAGTTGAGTGACATTGACTGTCTGATTGCCCTCCTCGTCATTACCAATATCCTCGTCCATGAAGCTATCTTCAGTGCTGGTGAAGCTGTTATCTCCCACGCCAATACCGGCCTCACCAAGACCAAGGGAAGCTCGAGCGGCGTGTAGCCTTGAAACTGCGTCAGTCAGTTCCATTTCTTGCACATCGCCACCGTCGTCGCCACCGTCATCGTCTGACGACGGAATATATGGTGTATCTCCAGAGTGAGTCGCAGCGCGGAGGGCTAGCCAGGCTTCACTCGGGGGTTCGGTCGGGCGAACGAGAGGAACCGTGAACTCCATTGGCTGTGATACGTCACCTTCTGAGGTAAAAGATTGCGATTGCGCAGACCCCTCTTCGGCGTAAGACATCTCGTTGGATAATTCCTGTTGATCTTCGTGGGCCTCCGCAGGTGACTGGGGTATGGAAATATTTGCAAGTGGCTGTCGGGGACCGCCAAAGGATAGCGAACGTTGTCGGACAATGTTTCGGGGAATAACTTCCGTCACGTCCATGTCATCGCCGTCAGACAGACCACCCGGGTCGTTAGACTCGTCGCCCGTAGCATCCTCGGCTCTTGCTCTGAAAAACGCGGCAGGGGAGAAAGCGGTGTCCTCGGAGTCCATGTCCATCGACTCCTCGCCCTCACCCTCGCTGAAAGCCACAGAATGGCGGGCCGAACTGCGGCGACGAGACCTCTGTGCCCCGGGATATGCATTCTCGTCGTTTATCGCTCGAGGGGTGACTGGATCTGGCTCAGCGGCGGGCGACGACTGCGGAGATGCCGTGCTGTTGGTGTTGTGGTCGGGAACTTCGAATAACCGCACGTGAGCATGGTTGGCGAAGCTGACGCGCCTGCCGAGTGACTTGCGCGTGGGGTTGTCGTCGCGGTAGTCGCGAGTGATTTCCATGGACTGAGTTACATCGTCGGCGTCATCTGCGGCGTTTGCTGCGGCCTTGAGGATGCTCTTTCTTGGGGCCTAGGCAAGGTCAACTTGTGAGCCGGGAGCAAGACAGGAACTGACCAGTGAGCGGCGGGCCCTGGCTGCTGGGCTGAGCGGGGCACCGGGCGCGATGGAGTGGGCGCGGCGTCGGCGTCCGGGGTGAGATTTGGACTTGCTCGCGACAGCAAACGAGTTCCGTCGCGCTGGGGAGGTGTGTTTTGTTGTCATCAATATCGCAAACGTGAAAGCCAACTCAGTATCAAATTAGATGTATGGCAATCTTCACGTGACACGCGTCTCGTCACATGATCCCTACTAACTCGCCCTCCCCATCCGTCGCACGTTTTGTCTCAACGACTTTCGTTCCATTGCCCCAACGACCACCTCCACCTCATCCTCCGTCACTATGTTCTTCTTTCCTAGTTGTCTAGATCGTATTTCAGAACTCTGTGAACACTAGCCTCGAGTCAGCACGTACCTTTTCTTCTTCTTTATGGGGTCCCCGTCTCCTTTGCTGTCGGTATCTGAATCTTCGACGTCTTCGGTCTCACGACAAAGCTTTTTGTTTGGTAAGATTATGACGGAGTCGTCTATCGAGAGCCCCTTGACGTCCTTCTCTAACCTAGATATAGACTTCCCCGACCTGTTGGCTGCACTCGCTTTCTTCCGTCCCTTTGTACTCTTCGCGGCAGCTGTAGGAACGTAGTCGTCTGAGCCATCGTCACTGGTTATATCCTCATCTTCATCCATTCCGTCGGAGAGTATATCGCCTTGATGGTGTGCAGGGTGGTGTTCCGGAGCTTTAGCACTTGCGATAGAATTTCCCTTGCCATGGAGTGGGGAGGGTGGCATCTCTGACTCGGCATCCATTCCACGATCACCATAATCATCTTCGAATTCAGACTACATTGCTTGAGTCCCTGCGTGTCACCATGAAATGCGAACAACATACGTCTCCAACAATTTCCTCGATTTCACTCTCCGAATTTGATGTGACGACTGACTTTTTTGCGGTCCCAAGCAAGCCAGCTTGATGCAGCATGTCAATCTTTGCATCCATCTTTCGTTCGTTGCTCTCAACCTATCTAGTGCTGTAGCACATGTTCGGTGAAAGTTATATCGACTCACCTCGCTCATGAGTCTTTTCGCGTAAGTTCTCTCCACAGCTCGCATCCTCTCTTCCATCTCTCGCATAACTTCCTCTCGAGTCTCCGCCTCTACAATGGCGCATCGCATTTCTGCTTCATAGAGCTGAAAAAAATTATGAATAAATTCAGGGAACACTGGCTCTCCTACGTACCCTTAGACGTAGATCCTCAATTTCATCGAACAACGCATCCACCAGTGGATTAATTCGTTCATCATCGCTATCCTCCAGCTGATCACTATCATCATTCACCTCTTCATCCTCTAGAGCGAATGTGATTCCACAGCAAGGAGGCTTTGGAAACCATACTCACCCTCAAGGACTTCCAGATGCGCCTCACTGACTTTCTTTCCCGGCCCAGTGCTTGATATTGTCACCTTTCGCGTAATGGCGCGTGGCAACCCCGAGGGTTTGATCGTACTGGGTTTAACAGGACTATGGATTCGAGGGACGGGCGCATTGTTCACTACCGTTGATATCTCTCTTGCCAGAGCAGAGAACTTCATTACATGCGAGTTTTCATCGAATCCTGTGTCGTATGGATTCACATTCACGATCATAACCTACACAGGATGGTAGAATCAGCAGTCCTTCAACCGTAGAACCAGAGACATACGATTCGGCCATCACCGGCGAAGTAATCCATAAGAATTTCGGTCAGTCTGCTGTGTCGGAAGGGTACCACAGCCAATGCTCTTTTTACATCCCGGGTATCACTTTGACCCGGACCAGCGAGACTTTGAGCCAAGCGCCTCTGATTGGATCTCATAACCTGGCGGC
>JBBPKG010000020.1:0-16827 GCA_038089115.1 Fistulinella cinereoalba | reverse complement strand
GAATGCGTGTCCCATTCTCCCATCAAGACCCTTTAACCGCACAGTTGTCAAAGATTAGCTTCATCTGTTGTGTAGTGACGCGACGTTGTCGACGGCGCTTTCAGTGGTTCCTGAGATCTGGCTGGCTGTTGTACAAACGGGCCGTAAAACAAGGAATTTACCTGATGGATGCCATCTTTGGAGTGACGATAACAATGTCTATCGTTTTGATAGCCGATCGATAGCTAGTGACCCACCTTTCGTTCACCCTTTGAGTTGCGGCAAATTACACGATGTCGGCGAATGGGACTAGACATTGAAATCTTGATGGATTTTCAGGTGGCCTGGCAAGCCGATTAATAAACGCGAAATGCTAGGAAGGGTCTCATGCCTTTGATCCACTTGAGGCTCAGGAATAGATCTCGAGTGGTGACTTCTTTAAAATGTTGACATTGACCTGCAGGACTCAGATTTGTTCGTATCCGCTATAACGGGGGAAGTATGGGTTCCGGTTGCCCTGGCGAATTTCGTATACATCATTATCCTTCGTCGTGCTGTGAGAAGAATACCTGAAACCATATCTCAGGGGCGCGGAGGTCTGCGATTGTTATGTTCGTAGTAAAGAGCCCTGCGGGGTGCCACACTGTTGCAGACTGAGTTGGATAACATGTTCTTAGTTACTACTGGCATTTCAATCACACTGGAAATAAAGGTTAGCTACACCGCGATCAGACACTCAAACCCCGAGTTACCTCTCTCTTGCTATAATGTACAGCTACTACTCAAAAGCAGGAAGTTGGACCGCGCACCAGATCGTCCCCCAAGTTTGATTCCGGCATGTCCAACCGCATGCATGTCTGGTTGAAGGTGACCCCCACACCGTTGCACCGATGGCTTACTAGTGATGGCCCTGAAATCTATATTAGAGGTGGTTTTGAAGAAGGGGGAGAAAACTCCTTCACCGGGAAAGGGAAGTCGAGCATTTTATCTCGATTAAAGAATAACGCCACCCGCCTAGCCTGAGGGTGGAGGCGGAGAAACCAGAGGAGGGATCCTTCGAATAGAATATCTGCAGTGTTTACGGCGGACGATTGGGCCGTCACACTGGCCCGGTAAATTTTGCGTAACATATGGAAATGTTCATCGATTGTAATCAAAGCGTACATGCTAATAAGCCAGGTTTTCCGCCGAAGCGTTGCTGCGCCGCGTTCGACTTACTTGAAAAGGCAGGTCGGATGATAACATCTTTTTTGCTGACTTTGCTGCAGCAGCTGGACGAGCCAACATGTCAAATGCTCTGCCTCCGCTTGCGCTTCACCGATGTAGATTCGTAGATGCTACCCCATCACCGATAACCGCCCTTGCATTCCCTCCATCTTCACTGCCCTCGCTCGCGACCAAGGTGACGGGCAAGCAGCGTGAGCGGGACCGCGCTCCAACATTTGGTACTCTGGTCGTCGGTCGCGCCAATGGCAGTGTAGATTTGCTTGAGTGGACTGGAGAACTTGGCAAGTCACAAGCCTCTCAGACTTGGCACCGTCGCAAGGTCCAGTTTACTTGCTGAATGGCGGGCTACATACTCAGCAATATACCGCAGACTCTTCCTGGACCCTATCCATCAAAAGTCGACTCCTTAGTATTAACTATAAGATATCCGGATTTGGTCCCCTCGGACATAGTCCCGTCTCTCTCAGATCTTCGCCTGTTCAGTTCCGGTGGTGGGAGTGAGCTTTTGGAGTGGGATGTGACAGGAAATACCGTGAAGGTAACTTCACTTTCATTTTGGATGATTTCCTGGCTCTGCTCACTGGCTACAGAGGACCATTAGTTCTCAAGGAGGCTCAATATGGAGTATTGCTGCGAACCCCTCATCGACATTACTAGCGATGGGATGCGAAGATGGTTGTGTTCGGCTACTTTCTCTCTCGGCCGATACGCTTCAACATTTTCGCCGCTTCGATCGCGTTAAAAGCCGTATTCTTAGCATTGCATGGGGACCTCCGGTGTCCCAGCAGTCCAAGTCGAACATTGCAAACCATAGCAGGGACAAAAGTGGTGATGATAGCGAAGACGAGGAGCACGCGTGGACTGATTTGTGGCTCGTGACCGGTGGTACCGATAGTAGCTTGCGGAAATGGGACATCAGCACCGGTCGGCCAACGGATCGTATGGGAGTTGACAAAACAAAAGGAGACAGGACACTTGTCTGGACTGTTGGAGTGCTCAGGTGAGATCTCTGTCTGTTCCTGGATCTGTGAAAACTGAGGCAACGGTAGCGACGGGACAATCATATCGGGTGATTCGCTGGGTACCGTCAAGTTCTGGGACCCTGTAACCTGCACTCAAACACATAGTTTTACTGCACATGGCGCCGATGTTCTCACCCTCACGATTGGACCAGACGGGTCAACTGTCTTCACATCCGGTGTCGACCAAAAAATAGTTCAATTTACCTGTGTTTCTTCCACCCCGGGCTCGTCATCGACATTAAACGCTGCCTCCAGTCAATGGGTTCAGTCAGCCTCGCGCCGGATGCATTCACATGACGTACGTTCGCTAGCGATGTGGCCGCCATATCGCCCGCTTCCACCTGTTTACGGACGAAAAATTGTCCCTGGTGGCCCATGTACAGCACCTGTTCTCGTATCTGGTGGCCTTGACATGTCCCTTGCCCTGACACCTTGTCTACCTGCAAATCTGACCACATCAGCCGTGGCAGCACGAATCGTGAACCCACTGGCAACAAGTGCCGTGACCACGTTCGAAGATTCATACTATCGGCGAATCCTATATACCTCTACTGTCTCCATTGCTAGGGGTGCGAGGCTCGTTTTGTACATGCACGAGACCGGGCTAAAGATATGGCGTGTTCTCAATATCCCGAGTACGGCGATGGTAATTGACGGTAATGATAATTCCACAGACCCCGAGTTAAGGGTGGGCTGGGAAAGTGTGCTCGAGATGGAACTCAGGGTACGGACAAACCTCGTAGCAAGTGCGCTTTCGGACGATGGACGGTGGCTTGTTGCCTCGGATTTACATGAGGCAAAGCTCTTCCGCCTGGATGTGATGGTAAGTTGATATCCAATCTCTGTGAGAAGCGCTCAGGTTCCAATGCCTCCAAAAGCCCACAGGAGAGATAAAACCAAGCCGGGTTCGCTCACTATGCGCTGCGTTAGAGGCACATTCCTCTGCCTTCGACTCAAAAGGATCCCGTTCGACTGGCGGGTGCTCCTTCGCCTTCACCCCTGACTCGAATAAAATGATACTAGCTTCGACTTCGACATCTTTCATTCTCGTAGTTGACCTGGGAACTGATGAACCCACTGTACTGAGGCGATTCGACCAGCACGTAAAACTGGACTCGCTTAGCGGTGGTCGTTTTATTCGTGGGTCAAAAAATGGACGACGTGCACAGCATGCGGGCGGTGACGACGACGACGACGGTGAGGTCCGCCAATCGGATAGTCCCCCGTCTGTGGTGTGCATGGCTGTCAGTCCCGATGGGCAGTGGCTCGCCACCTCGGATGAACTCTGCCGGACATTTGTATTCAACCTTGATTCGATCCAGGTGTGGAAATTTCACACAGTCATTTGAATCCACTGACCTGCGTCTGCAGTACCACAGCACCTTGCCCTCACTACCCCATCCACCAAACGTGTTGACCTTCATCCCGGAGAGGCCACAACTACTCATGGTTGTTCTCCCAAACAATACTATACACGTCTTTGACGTCGAATGTAGCGAAGTGCCCGCATGGGCTCACGATTTCTGTTCGAACATCCCAAAACAGCTGTCCAGTACGCCGGATCCGGTGCTGGGCGTCGTCTTCGAGCCCAGCCCAACACTTCGTTCACAGCTTCCAGTGAACGGTGACCTCGAAGTGATAAAATCCTCCCAAAATGGTCGATGTACCGTCCCAAACGAAGCTATTTTCTGGGGCTCTTCTTGGTTGTGTAAAATCAAGCTTGACGGGATTGGAAAGCACGGGGAGAGGCGAAAGCGCCGCCAATCCGAGACAAAGCGTACCGTACAAGAGTTTCAAACTGCACCCACCCTCGCTCCGCGCTCAGACCTTCAAAATAGTGCATGTGAAGCACGACATTTGCGTATGGTGACACACTACAGGCCGATTCTTGCACTGGATTTCGTGGGGCCCGGAGAGATGGTTCTTGTGGAGAGACCCCTCGTAGATATCCTTTCAAAACTTCCGCCTGCCTTCTTCAAACCGAAGTATGGGCAAACGTGAAGCGCACTAGTAGCCTCACGTACACCAGCGCTGTTTAGACTGAATAAAAAGGGGGAGGATGCTAATGCTTGAGAAAACAAAAGTGGTAGGTTCCATTGTTTCCCGAGTTTTCAGAGGGTGACTTGTCATATTGCCGCGGTGGAGGATCTTGATGAAATGTTCGTGCCATGGGATTATTGATGTTTCAGTGGAAGCGACGGTACAAAGCAAAGAGGGTATCACATGCATGCACTGGAAGATGCGGTTGAAACCACCCGGCGCGAACGCATCAACCACTGGTCTTGACGCTCCGTGTGCGTCATCGGGCCTTCACGTGCAATAGTCAATTGAGGTAGGGTGAGCGGCGCAAAGCGCGCAGAGGTGGTATTCCTAAGGACGATGCTCAAATACTTAGTACGAATCACGTTACGAGTGACTGGCCACTTCGTGAGTCAATGTTTAAACCGGAGGCTGCAATTAGTATCTATGGTATTACGTTTTCAAAAGAAACAAAAGCGAAGAAGTCCGCGTACGCGGAAGTGACTATGGACTAGTGTTTACCGTATCGTGGCTTCTCTGTCTTGTTTCTCATCTTCCCTGGGTGGCAGACGTCTTAGCTGGATAATATAGGGACGAACTGAGAAAAACGTACTTGGCGTTGAGAATCGAAAGGTAAAGAGTCCAAAAAACACCACATGCAGATTGGAATGGTATCCTATACGGCAGAGGCATGAATCGGAAGTTGATCAACTACTGATGGTGTCAGATCGAGCGAGAGGAAACTCCAGAGTAAACGTCCCTGTGCTAGTGGCCAGACTTTCCAGTTGGTCAGCAGGGCAGTGGTGTACATGTCAACATATTTGTCTTGGATTTGCATTTTGGTTCGACCCTCCATGACGCCGATAGACCCGATGAATATCGCAAGCTGTATGATGTTGACGTGCTTAAGGGTGGATACCGCAGGTGAAGCAGGAACATACGCCTAGCGGTGCCCTAGCCGAAGTTGAGTGAGTGAGATGGGGGCAAAGGGCATCAGCACACATACATGATGAACTGGTCGGCGGCAACTCTTTTGGACAAGGCCTTGAAACTGATCCTTTGGGTGCGCCGCCTACGAAGAGGAAATGTACGTTCGAGGAAAAGATTCCACCTGCCCAAGAGGGGGCCTCGGAAGGAGCGGGTTCAAGGTTTACTTGGACAAGGCAAAGTAGGCGACATACTTATGCCAACGCCGAAGCAGAAGAAGCGTAGGGTGCGCGCGGCGTCCCATCCTGGTCGATGGTGAAGGTCTTGAGCACGCTGGGGGGACAGCCCAGGGTGAGCCATAGATGCGGGGTAATAATTCAAGCTTACGGCATTCTGAGTGAACTGGGCGACGATGTCGCCAAAGGCGTTGAGTGTGCCGCCCGTGAGTGCGAGCGTACGGTTTGGGTGGGTATGGAAGAAATATTGATATGTTCTGGCGATGGTGAGCGTAGTCGCCATGCAGTTGAAGGTTCAATTCAAGAGCATCAGTATCAGTGTGACACACTGGCGAGTCAGTAACCCGTGTTAACCCTCGTCGGAACTCATTATCAACTCCTATAACACCCAGCATGTTTTTAGTGTACTACAACGGATAAGCTGTACCACACTTGTAGTCGGTATGGACGACATATTGTCAATGATTCGGACCAGACAAGCACTTGAGTTGGTGTTATGACGAAATTGTCTGGAAAATCCAATTATCTAGGAAAGTCAATGCACGTGACCAGAACGCCAGCCTCCACCGCATATAAACGCGCAAGTAAAATCAGCTCCCTGACCATCGCCCGCGATCATGCTCTCCTACACCGTCCTCACCCTCGCCCTCACCTTTGTTGCACCCGTGCGCGCGATGCCCGTCGACGAGATATTAGCACGCAACGGCGTCGAGGCCGCAACCTCTGGCGTCGGTGGACGGGCTGACGGGGGCTCCGTCACTTCCGCACCAGGAGGTTGCCCAGGCTTATCTACAAACTGCGACCTGTCCGAACTGTACGATCCATCGCTGCTCAAGATGAATTCTGGTGAGGGCACACGAAATTATTTGGAATGATCTGACGCCTCAAGCAGAGAATGGGAAAAGCACTGGCTTTGGGACATCTGAAGGGCACGCCTTGCTTAGCCACGTCGAGGGGACAAACTCGAGTTATTATGGGGGGACCAATTCTACCCATAGGTTGCCTGTACTGGGCAGTGAGAGCTCGGGGGCGGGTGGCAATGCGACTGGAGGTTCGGTAGCCAATAACCATCCTGCGCTCATCGAATTTGATTCAGGTGCGTATATCCTTCATGCATGTCGAGCGGGCTTGAAATTGGCGCGTCAGACAATGGCGGGCAAGGTGGTAGCGCATCTAGTGGAAATAGCTCAGGGTTGGTCTATTCGCCGGTGATTTCAGACAAAAGAGGAGTGAATTCCTCACATACTATACCTAGTTTGCAAACAGCACACACATAAACTAGTCACTTGCCTATTGGAATCGAATGTATTGAATGGTATATTCAGCCCAAGCAACATGTATTCCCTGGCGTTTACAGCAACTTGAGGTGGCCAGTAACTTGATTTATTAGTTCCGCTGGCGCTGCGGGATATTAGCGCCAAAGCGGGGTTCGGATGCGGGCAGATTCACCAGGGCCAATTCCAAGCACTGTGCGCGACCCTGCTGCGATCTGCGTACGTCCGCTAGAGTGAGGCTGTCAATATCAACAGATTAAATCGGCACCAAAAGAGGCATACGCATCGAGTATCGATCGAGCACACAGACTGAGACTTTTGGCGATTGCCTCCAGCTCTAATAACTCTTCCTCGGAGGATACTTTAAGAGCAATTTTCGCTTGTCTGCTCAAATGTGCCTTGAGGAAAGCAGGCAAATCTGATTCGGCTTACCCCGTCCGCTCCCAATGCTGTACGAGCTGAACACGGTTGAGGGTGTGTCGGAGATCGGATTCACTAGGAAAACCTACCTTTGGGTTTGTTTTCATGAGCGTCTTGTAGCACGCTAAAGTCGCATGACTGGAAGTTCGCAGTAGGCCCGATAGGACGACCACAAGAAAAATGCAACATACCCACATCTGAACGACTTAGCCGTGCTGCGATATAGGAGACGGTCACGTACTGCGCCGCAATTTTTCCTTGAGTCATCTTCAAATCAGTTCGCACCACCAGGACCTACTTGGCTCGTGACGAAATATGCTTATTGAACGACAAAGAATGCTCACGAGTTTGCACTGTTCCAGCAATCCTGCTTTTATGGAGGAAAGATCACCATCGGCTGATGCTTCGTCTTCATCGTCGATTTCTTCGGGTTCAACGGCGGGTTCGGCCTCCGCCGCTTTCAAGGTGGACTCTGGCGGTGGTGAGGGTAGAGCCTTCGAGACATTTCTGGGGGCATAACGAGTTCCGAGACAGAAGCCCAATGCGAGAAAAAGGCCGGCTGTAATCCCGTAGGTTAAAGCTTCCATACTGTTAGATAAAGATGAAATACGCATTGGCATGGGGATCTTACTTGACTGAACGGCCATCGAGAATGAGGCAAGCGGAGGTTGCCGACTACTCGATAAGGGGTATGTAATAACCATTTGTTTGTGCTGATTTTTGACGAGCCTCGATGACGGAACACACAGTCGCTCACTCCTCGGCGGATGAAGATAACAATGACCACCGGGAACCGTTTTCCTCGCTCGACCTCTCGGAGCAGACGAACAAAGCGCTCGCGGATATGGGGTTCAAGACCATGACGCCTGTGCAGGCCAAGTCTATCCCACCACTCTTGGCCGGAAAGGATGTCCTCGGGGCGGCGCGTACTGGGTCGGGGAAGACGCTCGCCTTTTTAATCCCTGCCGTGGAGCTGCTGCATCGGATGAAATTCAAACCGAGAAATGGTGGGTGTGCTGCGCCATCCAGCTGGCGTTTGCATTGAACATGTCTCTCTGCGCATAGGCACAGGGATTATTATCGTCTCACCCACACGAGAACTAGCGTTGCAGATATTTGGCGTTGCAAAAGACTTAATGTCATACCACTCGCAGACCTTTGGTATTGTCATTGGTGGTGCAAATCGGCGGGCAGAAGCGGAAAAGCTCGAAAAGGGTGTCAATTTGCTGGTCGCAACGCCAGGTCGGCTGCTCGATCATCTTGAAGTGAGTCCAAAGTTGTGCAGGTGTCTCCCGGTGGGTACTGATGATGATAGAATACGAAAGGATTTGTTTTTCGAAACCTAAAAGCACTTGTCATTGATGAAGCAGACCGGATATTGGAGATCGGTTTCGAAGAGGAGATGAAGAAGATTATATCAATCCTTCCAAATGGTACTCATGTCTGTGTTTTCGATTCACGATTTAATTAACGTCCTCGGCAGACGGTCGGCAGTCCATGCTTTTCTCGGCGACGCAGACTACAAAAGTTCAGGATCTCGCTCGTATATCACTGCGACCTGGTCCTCTACACGTTGACGTGGACAAGGAGGAGTCGACAAGTACTGTATCGACGCTCACGCAAGGTTATGTCGTGTGCCCATCCGATCGACGCTTCCTCCTCCTGTTCACTTTCCTAAAAAAGAACCTGAAGAAAAAGACCATTGTATTCTTCTCCAGCTGTAATTCCGTGAAATATCACGGGGAACTGTTGAACTATATCGATGTACCAGTACTGGACTTACACGTATGTTCCTTCTTGACCACATCGTAGGACTTGCAGTTGACCGTCGAACTCTAGGGAAAACAAAAGCAGCAAAAGCGTACTAACACGTTCTTTGAGTTTATCAACGCAAAATCTGGGATTTTGCTGTGTACCGATGTTGCCGCTCGTGGACTCGATATCCCTCGCGTAGATTGGATCATCCAGTTCGACCCGCCGGACGACCCGAGAGACTATATTCATCGTGTGGGGCGTACTGCCCGTGCCGGCAAAGTCGGAAAGAGTCTGTTGTTTTTGCTTCAGAGCGAGCTAGGCTTCCTGCGGTACCTGAAAGAAGCCAAAGTCCCGTTGAACGAGTATACTTTCCCGGTGGACCGGATTGCCAATGTGCAGACCCAGGTATGTCGCTCGGTATCTCTGGCAGTCTTGTTTGACGCCACGTCATATCTAGCTGGAAAAGCTGCTGCAAAAGAACTACTTCCTGCACCAATCTGCAAAAGATGGTTTCAGGTCTTATCTCCAGGCATATGCTTCTTATTCGCTCAAAAAGATATTTGACATCAATGCCCTGGATCTCACCAAGGTTGGCAAATCGTTCGGCTTCGCGGTGCCGCCCCGTGTGAACATTAACATTGGGGGTGGGAATGGGAAAGACAAGGCTGGCAAGAAACGACGACGGACTGAGGAGGAAGAGGAGTGGGAAGACATGCCTCTGGGAGAGGGAGCGGAAAGCGGAGAGGATGTGGAGGCAGAAGATGCGAACTCGCGGAGAGATGTGCCGAGGAGACAAGGCAAGGCACGACGGGTAGAAACGTTGGGGAAGAAAACGGCAGAAAAAGAGATGTATAGGAAAGGTAAGCAGTGGAAGAAGGCAAAAGCGTCGAAACAACAATGGAGTCGGTAGTCTTGAATATTTTACTACGGAGAGGGGTCATGAGACCATATTGCTCGGTTTACGTATACACCTGCCCTAAAGTCACCTGCAGGCTAGGGCTCGCTCCAACGTTTAAGCTGGCTCGTCCAACTGCTTCCTTGCAAAATTTCTATCTTGTCTATCTCGCACTAATCCACTCCGCTCAGCACTCATGGCGACAACGCAGGTGGTGTTGGCTTCCCCTTCTACGCATCTCCTCGCTGATGTGCTCTCTGTTTGCCAACCTATGTGTGGCTTGCGTGTGCAGCACTATCTATGGGCCGGCGGCCATTTTTTACTGTTGATAGCAGCGTTGCGATATTTTATTGCGTGGGTTACCTTTACGACCGTTTCTGCGTGGTGGTACAAAGGTATGCCAACCCTGTGGCTCGGATTATTATGCCGAGGTGTCTAACTGGTATTTCCAGTGAGCTTCTTGGGCGCCCTCGTGAGCTATGCGATCGTGTGCCAGTGAGTGACGCCTTTTTGCATGGTAGCGGCGTGGCACTTTACTGACATTTTCCGCGTGTGTTCAGCAAATCACTCGGAGTAAGAACGGGTGCTGTATGATGCGTGTTTGATATTTACGCCCAGCGTGCAGACTCCACGACCTAACCTCGCGTATCTGAAAAAAGCACTCACCGACGAGGTATGTGCCTCGACCCGCGAGGAGAACATGCACTGAGAGGGATGCGCAGAATGTCCAGTACTTTTTGCTCGCGTTCTTCTGGTGGAGCTCCAAGCCTGTTGCGGGTGAGTTGCTATGCGTGATGCAACCGGGATGACGCTAAGTCGTGCGGCGCAGTTGCGTTGATGCCGTACTTTGTATTTTCGTTGTTCCATGCCCTGACATTCACGCGCACGACATTGATGGCTCAGTATCTCCCGCCGGGACCTCCTGCTACGGCGGGTGGACCTCCCCAGCCGCATCCGCTTGCGAAGCGCCTGCAGCTGTGGGTGAAAAGTGCGTGGGCTGATGACAGTGTGATGTGGTGACTGACCTGTTACGTCAGCCAACTACGATCCGGCGATGCGTGTGGTTGCGTATGCCGAGTTGTTCATCTTCTTGCGCGTCGCGTTCGGGGCTGTCCTGCTGCGGAACTCGTTGGTCGCGCCGCTGATATATGCGCACTTTCTACGCCAGCGGTATTACCAGTCAGTGTTCACGCGGGCTGCAGTGTCGCACGCGGATGAGCGCATTACGGCTGTGGTGTCAAACCCGGCGGTGCCGCCTGTGGTGAAGACGGTGTGGGAGAAGGCCAAGGATGTGACACAGCGGTGGGCGGGGAGTGTGATCGAGCCGAGGCGGGAGTAGAGAATGGTCTGCACGTTGGCGGGAACACTGAATCGCGTTATGTCTATGACGATAGATGGTTATTTTTTTATGTCTTGTTTTTGACAAACAAGGGCACACAGCGAACCGGCTGGGCGCGATAATAAGCCGTTAGATTCATTTTGTCATGTCGCGCATACCCGTCCCGACTCACTCGCCAGCGTCGACAAGGCCACCCGAAGACCGCCCGAGCTCGCCCCACAGACGCCCGATGCCCCCCTCGACCCTCTCCGCCGCCCCGTCCCTCTCTGAGACGCGCAAAAAGCAGTCCAAGCGCGACGAGGTCCGTCTCCGCTCCCCCCCCATTCCCCGCTCACATCCCCCAGGCAATCCGCAAGAAAATCGAGTCCGAGCTCGCCCGCAAGCGCACCGTCTCCACTACATTCCAGCCCGGCCGCGGCAAGCGCCCCGCCAAGCCCACAGTCACCAAGGGCACCGTCGCCGCACTCAAGCCCAGCCCCGCACTCACCGTCCCCGAGAACATCACCGTCGCAGAGGCCAGCCAGCTGTGTGCCGCGAAGCGCACAGACTGTGTCCTTGTCGTCGACGACGACGAGGGCCTCAGTGGCATATTCACCGCCAAGGACTTGGCGTACAGAGTATGTCTCCCTGGTTTTGACGCGTCCGTCCGCTCACTATGCCTCTCAGGTCACCGCGGAGGGCCTTGATCCCCACACGACACATGTCAGCCATATCATGACCCGTGGCCCCATGGTCACCCGCGACACCACCAGTGCAACCGAGGCCCTCCAGCTCATGGTCCAGAGACATTTTCGTCATCTGGTCAGTGATGAGGCCTGCCCTCCTAGGTCCGTCTCACGCCCTTTTGCTAGCCCGTGTGCAATGAGGAAGGCAACGTCGTCGGTTTGCTCGATATCACCAAGGTGTTTCACGAAGCGCTCAACAAAGTCGAGCGTAGCTCCTCTGCGTCGGAGAAACTTTACAATGCTCTAGCCGGTGTACAGTCAGAGCTTGGCCCCGGTATTGGCTCCAATACCCAAGCAGCCGCTATGCTCGCATATGTTGAAGCCCTTCGTGAAAAGACCGCATTGCCCGATCTCACTACTGTCATGGACTCGCGTACACAGCCAGCTACAGTGACCCCGAAGACGACCGTTCGCGAGGTGGCCAAGCTGATGAAGGAGCGTAGGGTTACTGCTGTATGCGTCATGGAAAATGCCCCCGGCGCTGATAGCGTACACCCCAAGATAGCTGGTATCTTCACCAGCAAGGACGTTGTTTTGCGGGTCATTGCCGCTGGTTTAGATGCTGGGATCTGTAGCGTCATTCGGGTCATGACTCCCCATCCTGACACGGCACCTCCAACAATGACGGTCCACGATGCCCTCAAGAAAATGCATAGTGCGTGTGTTTGTTCCCTGGCTAACTCTGCTAATATATTGGCCTGCAGATGGACACTATCTCAACCTCCCTGTCGTGGAGGCCGACGGACGGCTCGTAGCCATTGTTGACGTGCTTAAACTCACATACGCCACTCTCGAGCAGGTCTGTCAGGTCTGGTTGACTTTCTCCCCTTTCTAACTTGCAGTAGATGAACGCAATGAGCGCTGAAGCGGCTGGCGAACATGCCGACGCAGAGGGTGGCCCAATGTGGGGACGTTTCTTCGATTCCATCGGCGGTCACGACGATGGCGAGTCCGTAGTGTCAGGCTCGCACGCACATACGGAAGGCCATTCTATCTCGGCACATAACCTCTCCCGTCTGCAGCAGTCTCCATTTCCGGAAGTTCATCCCAATGACTCCGCTTCTGTTGTGGACGATGACCATGAATCTGTTCTGGATGCGTACCCACGCAAAAAAGGCGTACATACCATCCCCAGCATTATGGGTGCCTCCTCCACCGTACCTGTGGATGACGGCACATATGTCTTCAAGTTCCGCACACCAAGCGGTCGGACGCATCGCTTCCAAGCTAGGCATGACAGTGTCGAGACGCTCCGCGAGATTGTATCGGGAAAACTCAGTGTCGACCCGTTCTTCACTTCGTACGATGGCGAGCCGGATCAGAAGCCCGACCCAGCAGACTTTACGTTGTCATATACGGACGCAGATGGGGATACCGTGTTGATCACAAGCGACAATGATATCGCGGACGCCGTCAAGATTGCACGTACTGCCGGATCGGATCGTGTCGTGTTGTTCATCCAAGGTGGGAAGCACTGGGAGGGTGCGACTACCGACAAGAGTGAACCCAAACCTGTTGAGGTCCCGACTCCCCAAAAAGAGGAGAAGTTACCCGAGAAGGTAGAGTTTATTCCGGAGCCACCCGTCGTCGCCTCGCCTGCCCAGGTTCATATACCACCCGAGCAAGAACTCGTGTTAGGTATTCCCAAGGACCTGTTACTGCCTGCAAGTATAGGTGCTCTCGCCGTCGTCATCATTGGCGTTTTCACCATCTCTCGTCTAACGCGTGATTAGCGAGACGGGGAAGCGGGTGGAGGCGCCTGTCAATGGTAGTCCGAATCTCATCCTAATCATTTAATTTCATCTATGTCGGCTGGGGCCGCCGTGGACGATATTGCATAGATTTGGGAAACAGGGTCGTTTTTTCTTGTTTCCACTTACCGTACATATTCCGTCCTTCAATACCGGCCGACCTGTCTCGCTCGTTTAGATATACGACTTTTGCATGATATTTTTCACGACAGACTACAATCCCTGACTGGTTCTCGTGCGAACTTTAGCCTTTGCCCGTGGTGCTGGTTCTTTAGACGCCCACGTGTTGGACGCGTCCCCAATGTCACACTCACGATATCAGATGAGTTTCAAGTCTCCCAGCCCATCGCGTATAAATTCGTCCGAAGGCCATGTGCCACTGGCGGAGTCCCGTTTTTTTCCATGTCGTCCTTGCCAATCCCGAGGCTCGTCCAGCTCTTCGACGCGATCAAGTGTGACGTTCTCTCTGGAGACCAAGATGTCAGCAACGCATCTAAGCTGGAAGAGATATCGAGATCCTTTATCTGTCAGTTTCCCCGTGGTGGTATGTCCATCTTCCAGTGGTCACTGACACGCAGCCTGCCATGGCTGCCAATGGTGGGCAGCGGACACCCTGACAGGTAATCTGATAATGCTTTTCTGGACACGAGCTGAACCGCATACAACAGCCCCGACGAAGGAGATGACAGAGTATGCACTCCGCGCGTCGCTTGGTGACGACGTGTACAGCGATGAATGCACAGCGGCGCTCGAAGCACACCTCGCCAAGATCACGGGAAAGGATGCGGGGCTCTTTTTCCCCTCAGGGACGATGTCGAACCAGGTCGCGCTGCGGACACATCTCCAGCAACCCCCCTTTTCTGTCGTCTGCGACGCACGCGCCCACATCTACCAGTGAGTGCGAGGTGCTCTTAGATGGAGCGAATGCGTGCTCTCATCTCATGCCACCCTAGATCGGAGGCAGGTGGCGCTGCGTTTCACTCGCAGGCTACCAGTATCGCTATCTTTCCTGAGAATGGTGCGTGTATGCGCGATAAGGACGCTCAGGCGATGGTCATGTGGCCGAGTTGACAGCACACCATCTCACGTGGGAAGACATTGAACCCCGTATCGTCTCTGGCACAGACGTGCACACGTAAGGTATCACCGGGTCGGCCAAAGCCTCGTCTAAACTTCCCGCCAGCGCGCCAACACGGATCATCGCACTGGAAAACACTCTCTATGGGACTATTATACCGCAAGAGGACGTAGTGGAGATCTCCAAGAACGCCCGTGCGCGGAATATCATCATGCACCTCGACGGTGCGCGAATTTGGCATGCCGCTGTTGAGACGGGGCTGTCCGTAAGAGAGCTCTGTGACCCCTTTGACTCTGTCAGCTTGTGCTTCTCCAAGGGCCTCGGTGAGCCGACTCGCGCTCTGTTTCCTTGACGCGCTGATCCGCAGCGTTCCTCAGGTGCACCGATCGGATCGTGTTTGGTCGGCTCAAAGGCATTCATTACCAAGGCGCGATGGTTTAGGAAGCTATTCGGCGGCGGCATGCGGCAGACGGGCTACCTGGCCGCCTGTGCCGCCTACGCGCTCACGCACAACGCTCCACAACTCGTCCGCGTGCATGCACTTGCCAAGCGTCTGCAAAATGGCCTGGAAGAAATCGGGGTGAAGATCCTCAGTCCTGCTGAGACTTGCGTCGTGCGTCTCATCTGAAATTTCATGTTGACAAACGGCCCATATCCGCTAGTTATTCTATGATCCGTCGAGCATCGGTGCGACGTATTGGGAAGTCGTTCAACGCGCCGCAGCGCTCCCCAAGCCTGTTCATATCAACGCGTCCCGTATGATGACACATATTCAGACCTCCCCCGAGGCGGTCGAGGATTTCATCAGCATGATGAGGACGCTCAAGGAGGAAAAGGTCCAGGCAGGGTGGACGCCTGAGGAGGCCCTGCCGAAAAAGAAGAGGAGAATCTTTCAGAACGTATATATGAAGGTGACGAAACCGACATAGAGCCTTGCCTATGTCGTAGCTGTAAGATCCAAAGAATGTTACTTTGACGATTGGTGCGCTAGCGAAAGAGCGTGCTGAGTCTACTGTCAGATCGGTAGTGGAGGCTGTTTTCTTATGGAACCCATTTGCATCGCTTGTGCTATCTGCATGTTACGTATCTATGCTCAATGGGCGCCGACTTGCGCGGCCGGGTTACTGTTGTAGTAGTAGGAACTAGCCTCACAATGATATATTGGCCAGTGTTCACTTGGCATGCGAACTATCGATCAAAGTACACATCATCGTGCCGGACCACGTCACGCACTAACCAACTTTATAGTCCAACGCCTCGACGAGCGCCGCGAGACGCGTTTTAATGAGCCCTACCATGACAAAGCACTACCCCTTGCCCACATACCGCTGCTTTTCGTACTCCCTCCAAAGCGACTTGAGGATCGTCTTCCCACCCGAATCGAGCGTAGACACCATCAGTGCGTCCCGACTGTGTTCTCCTACCATCTCACATAGGGAGAACAAACCGGGCTCGAGCTCCCGCCGCATCTCTGCGTTAAGAATACAGAGCGGATCATTGAACGCGTCCACATACGCGACGAGGACGTACGACGCGTGCTTCGCGAATGGCTTGGCGATAGACTCCGCCTTTTGCGGTTCAGAGGCCATCGACCCGTGCGCGTACGTTCTCGGTATGGTCTTGGCCGTCAGCGAGGTGAGCAGCCGGGCGAGCGCGCGCGCTTCTTCCACGGAAAGAGGCTCAGCAGCAGAGAGCCACGACGGGAACGTGTCTGTGACGATCCTGCTCTGTTTGGCGCCGAGCTGCGGGCGTATCTTGCGCATGAGCATCATCAGTTGACGCAGGACGAGGCCGAGGTGCGGAAGCGTGTGTACGACGAGATCGCGTCGCAGCCGGACGAGCGCACCGATGATCGTGACGATGTGGTGAAAGATCGGAAACGCGGTCGTCGCGTCGTGCTCCGGGGTTCCAGTAAGCGTCTTGTGGAGGAACGACCATATGTTCCCGAGGTCGACGGGGCGAACAGCCGCGGGCTGTGATTGTGACGCGTCAGTGAACGAGTCCGGCCGATCACGGACGGCGTGCGCACCCGATCGGAACAATGCCTCGCGATGAATTCAAGGGACTGCATTTGCAGATTTGACGACCCGGCATGAATTCCCTCCTGATCGGTGAAAAGATGGAAGCATCGCGTCGCGAAATGTTGAATGATCCTGAGGGTCCCTGTCAACGGCTGTAAG
>JBBPKG010000019.1:64711-87628 GCA_038089115.1 Fistulinella cinereoalba | reverse complement strand
ATCATCACCATGCCTTGAGTAGAGTCGGCTCGGGACGGTTATTTTTGTCTGCGCGCCAACACACAGGGCCAGTTTGCTGTGTTGCTTCATCCGCCCCTCAGGCTTGTACCCATTCCTGTGGATTTCGAGGAGTGCCTTAATGCGCCAAGGCTTGTCCTTTTCACAGACGCCTCACAGCATGCTATAAGAGTATCCTCGTAAGGGGTTCTTCCTACTGTGATTTTCGTGTGCCCACTTTCTCACTTCACTCCGACTCAGATGTACATTCCTGCGGCACTCAGCCCTGTTACCGATCGTCGATCGATGGTCACCCCCACGGTTCCACTTGACAAATCACATTTCACCTTGGATACCTCGGGCGTGGCTGGCGTCTTTGGTGGAGAAGAAGCTGTTTCTGCCATGGCTACCGTCCATGTCTACAAAAATAGACGGTGGTTGGGCTGGTACAACACACCCGGCTCCTATCAGATCGCTAAACGGTACGGCCTTCTAACAAGATCTCGATTTTTCGACGGGTTTTTCCGTGGAATCCGCACCGATCCTGCGACACTGTTCGAATTCGATGGGTGGAAAGGTCCTAAATTCAGAGCCGCTCACTCAGGTACAGTAATCGAGGAGACCGGCCACTTGGCCGCCCTCTTCATGAAGGAGTGTGCTGGCTTGCAAGCAAAAGAGGTTCATGGGAGGAAAACACAGGCTGTCGGAGTTACGATTGCCGAGCTCAAACTTGTTCCTCCAACTCAAATGTACCCAAAACACATCGATTCACATTCTCCCATCTTCGCCAGTATCCCTATCTCTGTCAGCGTCGGCACTTGCATCGCGTGCGGTGTCAAAAAGGACTGGTTTGCGTTTGCATTGATCCTCTTGGGTATCGTCACAAGTGGTATCGCTTGTGCCGTCATTGGCTCTGGAAAGCTTTCGTTCACCCATCCTGAGCCTGCCGAGGGATCTCCACCCGGCAGCGGCATCCTCAGCTCAGATAAAGAGATCGCCTTGCTCATCGGTCCAGAGGGCGCTGTAAATTCTGTCACCCGTGGCAGATTTACTCTCAGTTTCGCCAGCGAGCCAACCTACGAGAACATCGGGTGGTGCTCCGTTCTCCTCTCGGTCCAATTCCTCTCACAGCTACTCCTCATACCCCAAGCATCGCTGTTTGGACAAATCATGTTTGTCACTTCTCTTGCTATCTCCTGGTTTTACAACTCGTGGCTCTCCTCCTTGGACAAGGAAAAGATCCAGCGGAACATTCTCTTTGATAGCATCCTCAGGCAACCAAACCTAACCAAGTACTGCTTGGGCACGCGCACGATGATGGTGGTATTCGTTCTCCTTGTCCTCCACCTTGAAGAACCCACGAAAATCCTCAATGAACTCCTCCCAAATGACACGAAGGTCTGGAAATGGTGGAAGGAGACGGTCGTTCGGCGAATCTCCAACAAGGAGAAACTCGAGTTTGTGGAAGCGGACTGGGAGTTGGACGGGTTCGCGCTGGAAGAGAGAACCTTACTCCAGACGTTGTACGGCGATGCCCAGGCAGCATACGGTGGATATAGCCGCTACTTGGCTTCCAAGGACACCGGGAAGAGCTGATCACATATATTGCGTTGCTTTGGTCATTCCAAGTGCTATTGCATTCCTATTTAGAGGCTGGTAGCTGCGTCGTATTCACTGTTACGGGCCCTTCTGCTGGTGCTATGCTCTACCACATACTCTAGGCGCTAGTTTATGATTCATGACTAAACATATTCCACTGCACCGTTTACTTCAAGTACACGTTATACAGTTTTTGATCCAACTGCACGTGGATACTGTTAGGCCGGTATATTTCTAGGTTGATCTATGATGCAGTCAAATAGCACCTTCGCGGAGGCTGGTGCATTGTGTGGCATAGACTGATTCTTCTCTGTGACTTATGGCGACGCAAGCAAGATTAATACGGGCGGGAAACGTTCCATTCCCCGACAAGTTGACAGTCTAATTTCACTCTGTAAATGTCTAGTCACTTTCGTGCACGACACGCCAATTGGTTCACCCTTCACCGACGTCGTGACAACGGCAATGTGAAGAAATCAGGCACAGACGAAGTATGTACGCTCGCATGAATGGCTTCCTATCGTGCATAGTACCTTTTCTCGTGGCCGGACAACATAAATCGGCATTACCGGTAGGCATCATAAAAAAATATAGGCCAGAAACAGACATTTTTAGTGAAAAAGGCAGGGGAGATAAAGAGACACATCGCGTTATCGTGGCAAAGACTCTCGCGCGCACGGACCGGGGGGCAGATCATTCGACTGACCAGTAAGTCCTCGAATGCTAATCTGGCTAGTAAAGATATGTTGGCTCAGATCTCCCATTAGTATCCCTTGCGCAAGGCGTTCCATGGCGAGTATCGCACGACAACCCTGCGTGGAACACAAGGTCATAGTGAGTGGATGCACCAACGTGTAGGGCTGAACGTAGTCGTACCAGTATGCTGGTCAAGAACGTGGACCATCTGGGCCGCAGAAGCATAAGTATTCGTTAACAATGCAACATAGAGCCAGAAATACAATACGAACAAAGAAACAACGATGCTCAACTTAGGGTACATGACGCACATGGCCAGCAGCAGTATAAGGACAACTGTTTCGAGATCAGTCTAGGTACGACTAACTGGGGTCTGGTACTTACATAGAACTGCACCATACACATTCATATTATCGTATACCACAAGTGATACAAGGGGAGTCCTGCCGCAACCTCGCCTGAACTGAAAGTACTTGAACAGTGTCAACGCAATCAGTGTACAATGCACAACGAATGACCCTGTGCTGAGTGCAATCGACCATCACACAGTGATAGCAAAATCAAATGCCATGACGGACCTTTTGATGTCGGTTCCCTCCGGTAGATGTAATAGAAGACACGTCCCATGAAACTCGCTAGGACTAAACAACCACAGTAGCATAACTGTGGTACCAATCTCGAGCGAAAGTAAGCTCAGCAGTAGGATACCTATTCTCCGTGATCGATTATACAGAGCATACACTGCACCAGGTTATACCAGACTGCACATTCAAGAAAGGTTTGGTTTCGACTTACCTCGAGAAACCAAAAGAAACACGAAAAGGACTCCAATAATATGTGTGAATCCCACAGCATAGATGGCCCACAAATTGCAAAGCATGTGGGGATTACTTCCGTTCGACAACCGTTCGATTACAATGATCTGCACGCTATGTCGAGTTCAGCGAGTGCTACAGAATTTGGATGAGGCTCGAATATCATTGTAATGCACTTACGTCTGTAGCAGTATGACGCCATAGCGAAAAAGGAAGTACATCCATTTGAATATTTTTTTACTCTGCATACTACAGATATTGAAAAGACGTCAGAGACCTGATCGATTAACAAGGACAAAGTTGTTCCTCACGGCCAAATATACAGGACCTCGTCATCAAAGGTTAACAAAGCATTCCAGACTAGCGCAGTGAAAATTCCAACTGGACATTGAATCAGCACGTTCGTTCATAGTGTACAACTCTAGATCGTACCACAGTTATAACGCATGACCCGAACGGAAGATGCAGGGTGGGCTGAATCTACCAGCGCACGGTAGTCAATCCTCGAGAACATCATGAGAAGCGTTCTAGGAGTCCCCTCAGCTGAGATTGAGCATGCCGACCCTAAGTAGCTACACTGCAGCAGGGCAATGGCATCCAGTATTCGATCGAGGAGCCACTGTGGCCGTAGAAAAGCCACAGATCTATAGGTGGCGCCGGCATCAGATGGCGGATGGCATGCCCATGAGTTGGCAGCTATAAAATCATTGGCTGGTCAAGCGTTTCAGGGCTGCCTCGTGACTCTACAGCAATAGAGTTGGACACGGCAAATTCAAATCAGGTAGGCTCGGTTCCGGTTCATTGAATTTCGATGGCAAGGTTCCAGCGGCCGGACAAGAGGAGTTTAGGACGTCAACCCGTCAGTGTTGAATGGATTCAGCTTTGAGAGGAGTTATCGGCGGTATTGGCACGGGCCTTCCAGTGCGACAGAATATCGACCAGAGATCATGACGAAGTCAACCACTAGTGCGTTTTTGGAATGGAGGTGTAAAGGTTTGGTCCATATCAATTCAACCCGCTCAAGGCTGGCGTTGTGTTTGGTGAAGGATGCGGTGGCACAAAAATAGTCTGGACTATTTAGGCTCGACGCTGACTCAGCCGGGTCAAGCTGTACTTGTAGTGCCTCCCTCAGAGAATGACATTCAAAACGACAGTGCGGTACTTTCACAGCTTATAGTCTGATCTCATATAACGCAGCCCAAACTTGGAGTTCAGTGCTAGGGTCTGCAGTAAGTATTCTGAACTCCCGTTTCCCCATTATGGCCGCGCCGATGATGCCTTATTCACCTTTCTTGGTCGAGATCTTGCCCTTAAATCCCCGAGCCCAAGGGTTCTCCATCTTTCAGTAGTGTCTCCACCTCGCTGTGGCCATCAGTCAGGTCATGGATATTATTGGGATCGAAGATATTGGTGCGGGCAATCTGTTCCCATCTTCCCTGAAAAAAAAGAAAATGTATTGGAAAGATGGCCGAAAGGTACTTAGCTACGGCGTGCAGGATGCTTTTAAGTAATGTTCGTGTACCTTATGCTTCCTAAAAACCTCGGGGTGTACACTCGAGGAACCATCATTTTGTGAGCGTGTAAATGTTTTTTCTTAAAGCTGTTTCGTATGTTCTTCCCTACGCAAGTATACAAGGGCGAGCGAGCTCAGGAGTCAAGAGAAATCCGGTCTCAGTGAAATCGAGGCGCTCTCTGGAAACAGAGAATTCGAGCCACAACTTGAAACCGTGGAGAAAATTACAGAAGCTCTGACAGTTAGTGCACGTTACATACACTGAGACTTTTGGATTTGTGATCAAGTACGTACCTGAGTCGGTGTTGAACGTTGAACGTTGAGTCTTGGCTCTGCCAGCGTTTGTTTGGCAAAGGCTTTGAATCTCAACACAACCAAATAACTCCATAACAACGCCGCGCTAATGAACTTTTGGAAGCCCGAGCTGTATCATTGACCCTCCACGTAATTAAGGCGCCTCGGACTGGGAAACTGCAGCAGTCATGGCACGGTCACAGGACAGCTTCACCTTTACGGTTGGGAAGCTCGGTGCGTCCCGTCCCACCCCAGCGGGAGTTACTGCGCTTGATTCTGACCGGCCTTTTACGTGCAGACGCGGGCATGGCGGTATGGTGTCCCACACCCTCCTCTGTGCGTCGTCCTCACTTCAATCGCGAATGATTAGATACTGCTTGGTGAACGTGCACACCTCATCGAGTTTCCATCGGTTCTGTTACCACCTGGCGTCACCACCGGTTCGATAGTCAATATCGCGGTACACCAAAACATCGCTGAGGAACGCAAGCGTGATCAAGAGTTTTGGAGCCTTCAGCGGGATATACTTGAATCCTTCGGCTGTATTTCTCCCGAACCACCTCAACTAGAAGTGCCGTGCCTTCAACGTTTGTGTAGAACTCTTCTCTAACATGTCCCTAGGTTCGCAATGTTACGCAGACTTCCGTTACACTGGAATGGCCTGCTCTTAAGCTAGCAACTGCAAAACTTCGCTCCCTTGATATATACAAGAATGCACAACGGCTCGCTTCGATACCAAACCCCCTGACCAACACTTCGACAAAGCTATCCGGCCTCTCCGTCGACACAACCTATTCCTTCCAGCTCGTGTTGCGTACGACTGCGGGTACCTTTCCCTCCAATCTGATACGCCTTCGTACCCATACCATCGCGGAGACAAGTGGCATTTCAGTGTGCTTTGGAAACGTCGCGGACGAGGCTCTCCTGCAAAACTCCAAGGCTGCACTCGAGGAGATGAAAGCCAAGTGGAGCGACAAGATCCAGATTGACACTACACATTTCGTGTGCACGACGCCAGCGATGACACCTTCGGGTGCTAGCGCGAGCGGTGGCAATGTTTCGGGCGGACCCGGCGTCGAGTATCAGCGCGCCCTCCAGCTTAGCATTCCAGTCGTGCAGCCACAGTGGATAATAGCATGTTTGATGGAAAAAAAGTGAGTGCTAGGGTGGACAGTATGCATGTAGGTATCTGAGCTTTGGATCTCGCCCACAGAATGGTCCCTATTTCCGGATTCTATCTCGGGGTCACACCTCCCGCGATCTACCACGCTCCACGGCCACAATCAATGTCTCAGGCTTCGCTGCCTAACATCAATGGGACCACCGGGCACAAGACTGGCCCCAGTCGTGCCTCGGTCCCTGTTGTACCACGTCCGACCGCTGAATCCCCCCTTACAACTGTCAAAAAATCTGTTGAACCTACCCCGGAAGAAGATGCTGTTGAAGAAGGCAACGCAGAGAGGATTACGCAGAAGAAATCGATCACCGCTGCCGAAACGCGGCACAAGAGCAATGGCACCATGGACCGCAACTTTCGATTCCCATCAGCGTTACCACCGTCTTCAGCTGTCCCGCCTGTGCCTCAGACGCCCCCGACTAGTTCTCCGCCGTCCTCGCCCCCCGGCACGTCTCAGTTGACGGCGCGTCCAGCTGGTATTGTTGAACCAGAGGTTCAGCGCGAGACGATGGTTCAGGTAATTACACCATCGAGCGTGGAGGTACCGCCACCGCCGCCCGTCGAAAAGGAAACCCGAAGGGTCATTGCGCAGGAGGAAGACACCGAGGAAGAGGTGGGCGACACAGTGGAAATTGACTTGCGGTGATGAAAAAGGCATGGACGCCCTGTTCCAGCTCCGTGTAATAGCAACCGTAGCTCGATTGGTGATCGATTAGTTATTATTCTTTCTTGTGCCAGAATCTGCCTACTAGGTTCTGCTTCATGTCACGTGCAGATGTGGTAGTACCAGTGTCGGCTCTTGCTTAAAAGTAGCTCCCTGATAAAGCACCAACTCCATCCAATTACGCGATGTCCAAGAGACGGGTGTCATACTACTATGACGGTACGTCTTCCAGGGATCCTCTTTCGCACCTTCTCCAAGCGGATGACTGCCAGCGGATATCGGTTCGTTCACTTATGGCCTCGGTCACCCCATGAAACCCCATCGAATGCGAATCACACACGACCTAGTTTCTGCGTATGGCATGCTAGACAAAATGCAAGTCTTGGTATGTACACCCACCTCATGTGCAGACCGTATCTCTTTCTTTGCGCCTTCAACCAGGCTTACGCTTACTATGTCTTTTCCTTGCCATGCAGCGTCCGAAGCGCGCAAGTGCAGAATCCATGACCTCTTTTCACACCGACGAGTATATCCATTTTTTGAATCGGGTGACGCCCGAAACCGCGGAGGAACTCACGTATCATGGCACGCGATGTCAGTGACTGATATATAATCTTGGATTGTTTTGTGATGGATTCCCAGTCCTCGTCGGCGAGGACAATCCCGCGTTCGAAGGCGTGTTTGAGTTTTGTTCCATCTCAGCTGGCGGGTCAATAGGTGCGCGACAAATCAATCTATCTCTGTATTTATCGTGACGCACGTTGCACCGCAGCGGCCGCGCAGCGCATCGCCTCTGGGGCGGCAGATATTGCCATCAACTGGGCCGGTGGTCTGCACCATGCCAAAAAACGCGAAGCCTCGGGCTTTTGCTACATAAACGATATCGTTCTTGGCATCCTGGAACTTCTTCGGTCATATGCCCGCGTGCTGTATATCGACATTGACTGTCATCACGGTGATGGTGTTGAGGAGGCATTCTACACGACAGATCGGGTAATGACGTGCTCCTTCCACAAATTTGGCGAGTATTTTCCGGGTACGGGGACGCAAGAAGACAAGGGGATGGGAAAGGGCAAGAATTATACCATCAACGTTCCACTTAAGGATGGCATTACTGACGAGGCATTCAAGACCGTCTTTGAACCTGTACGTTTCCATATGTGCTATGACGGATCTCATACTTGTATATACAGGTCATATCCAAGATCATGGACGTCTACCAGCCGAGTGCCGTTGTGTTGCAGTGTGGGGCGGATTCATTGGCCGGAGACAAGTTGGGCTGTTTTAACATTACAATGAAGGGACACGCGCACTGTGTCCAGTTTCTCCGGTCTTTCAACGTCCCGCTCATACTCCTCGGTGGAGGGGGATACACGGTCAAGAACGTTGCTCGAACATGGACGTACGAGACCGCGTGCGCGCTCGGCATAGAAAAGGAAATTGACCTGAACCTACCCTGGAACGAGTACTTTGAATGGTTCGGCCCGCGGTACCGCCTCGAAGTTCCAGAGAATAATATGGATGACTTGAATATCAAGGATGGCTCGTTAGACAAGGTACGATTTAACGCGCTGCATCAGTTAGCACAGTTACCCTGTGCGCCTTCGGTTGAGATACACGACGTTCCGCGGGAAAGCGTCGACAAGCATCTGGGCCTGGAAATGGAGGAGGACCAAGAAGAGGGTGCTATGAATGAGCTGGATCGTCGGTTAGCGCGTAAGTAGACCATTCTCTCGTCTGTCTCACTCCGAGGATTAAATCGCCTGTGCATCCAGAACACGCGCGCTATCTGTACAAACTACAGGAGGCCACTGCAGGATCGGACGACTCGGACGAGGAACGTTACGATTCGGATGGGTCATCTTACCGGCGAAGTACGAGCAGTCGGAAGCGGATGAGCATTCTCACAAATCGATTTGTGGATGTGGACACGAGTAAAAGTGGCCCCAGGAGGCGATTCTTCAAGAGTGTTGCCAAGTGGGACGAAACGTACGGGCGCGTTCGGCTAGAGAAGGAGTCAGTACTTGATTCAGGGGGACATGGCGTACGGACAGGCGTAAGCGGCGGCCTTGCAACGTTGATGGAGGCAGGCGGCGCGAGGAGCAGACATGCCCGGGAGGGGGTGAACGAGGAGGACTGGGAAGACGGAACTTCTGTGTAGTGGTTTTTTGCAGCGGGTTTTTGGTTACTCCCGTTATGTATATCGCTGGTATGCTACAGCGTGGTCGATATCCTCCAGCACCATAATCCAAAAGTATCTCAGCACTCAGAACTCCTTAGATTACTTGTAAGTCGGTTCTTTCGACGAACCGCGTTCTAAAAGGGGAAGGGGCCGTTAGCTAGAAATGGACGGAAAAGAACAGAGTATGATAAGAGAGGCAAGGTCCCGGACGGTCGGGAAAGGACTTTCGTCGAATCGGCGTGCGGTAGATTCAGGCTGAGCGAGTGGGGAAACATCTATGGGTGCGATTCACCTGCTGCTATGGTATGGACTGGCTGGCTTTATATACACTGTGATTAGGAGTAGCGGCACAAAGAATAAAGGAAAAGGTGACATAGACGGACAGAGATAAAAGGTAAGTAAGCGGCAAAACACAGTTGCATGTAACACTCCCAACGCTCTGTAACACCTACATACAACACAGCTCAGTAGATACACGCCTGTAAATGTCCACCAAAAGGCTTACCGCCTTAGGGACAATAAACCTGGATCTCAAAAAAAAAAAAAGCGGCAAAAGGGATGAGAAAGGTAGTTAGGAAAGAAAGCAATGATAAGGATGAAAGGTGGAATGAAAGTAGTAAGGGAACAGAAAGCAAGGCAAAAGATGAAAGGCGGAAGGAGGGCATACGTCTATGACATCATTGACAGGCTCGACGCAGCAAAGTCGTCGGATCAGGGCGCAGCGGCTGCGCGGCCATTACATACTCCACGGTGCCATACTGTGATTCGGATTGCCTGCTTCTAGACAATCCATCCACTTCGGTGGGGCCGGATATCTCCTGGTGCCGCCCATCCTCGTATACTTGTGTAGGGAAGAAAATGTAACAATTGGCTCTGAGAGACGTTTACACACTCACAACTAAAATGATAGTTCCTCAAGTGTACGCCCCGAGGTTTCGGGAAGTATGAGGTATGCGAACTTAACTTGAAAGGCATTCCGCATGTAGTGGCCAAGTCATTTGCCTATCAGCCATCCTTCCGAACACATGCCGAAAATGCGAAGAGTTCCCCTCCTTTTAATAGCTCGCCATATAAACCATTCCCAGCTTGCAAGTAGGTTATACCAGAACCCAAGCTTAGCGTCAGTACAAGCACACAGATGGGGTGCACCAATTGCTTTGATCCCAATATGATCCATGACCTGACTGATAACTTCGGCAATACGGAGACACCACCTAAAAATAGAGAGCCCGAAGGCTCGGAGATGGAATAGCAAGATCTCGTCAAAAACGCAGAGTAAGACGTCTTCAAAGATGGCTGGGGGAAACGAAGATGGGAGTGCTTGCTGCAGACCATGGTAAGTGCCGCATTGTCGTTATCCACCAAAAATGCCATCCGTCGAGGGTATCTAGGCGCTACAAGTGCGAAGAAGGACACATCGAAGCTTTCACGAGTAAGTAGTAGTCAACCGGATGCGTGAACGCGTACCTAACGTTCATCATCACACAAAAGCACGTAAGAAACATCAGGAGACAGAGAAATCGAAGGCTGGGCTTCATGTACGAAGAAATCTTGTCTTGTTGCGCAAGTCAGGAGATGATGGCGTCATTACCTTCCAGTCGAACATTTCCAGCTTGCCTCCGCGAGTCCATGCTTCGAGGGCAGCAAGAAATTAGCACACCCGACCGGAGCTCAGTGACTATCTCGACAAACGAACACTGGCAAGCTCCGGTCCGTCAGGGTAACGTTCCCACACCACTACTCAGGCCGGCTCCGCTGGGCCCGAGCCCGGGAGCGCGACTCGTCGATATCCTTCAGGCCGTCCGAGTCGTCCTCGTCCTACCCCCGCACGGGACCGTCGCCTTCGTCACAGACGAAAAAGAAAAGAAGAACTTGGACAGAAGAACTCATTCGGATGTTTCGACGGGCAGCCAAAGCAAGGGGAATTTGGTGGCTTGCGGCGAGCCCTGAGCGCGCACGACCGAACTGAACCACGCTCTATCCGGTGACCTACTGTGGGGATGCGGATATGGAGTAAATACTACCAAGCAGAAGTCAGAGGCGTTTGGAGCCGGTTTGTCCGTTTGCTAACGTTGAACCTGACAAGAGATCAGACGCTATCACGGAGAGCCCGGAATACAGGACAAAGACGGAAAACGGAAAGGCAGGGGATCTGACCCATACCGCGAACGGCCCGGCAAGAAGTTTCCGACGAAATACTCATCCTGATGGCTCAGCGAGGTATGGTTCACGCACCATGACGCTGCCTAGTTTCCTCTGATATACTTACAATATTTACAGGACATGTGAACGACCGTCCGCATAAGAAAAAGTACCTAACTTGCTCACCTGCCAACGCATATCTCAGTCCTTGTGCGACCGGGGGACTGTAGCTCTACATCCCTCTCCGTGCTCCCATACCTCAACTTCACGGCGAGACTACCCGGAAAGTCATATGTCATGTCTTTGCCGACCTTCGCCACTCCTCCGACCCCGTACCGGCCCGGCAACAGGGCCCCGGGGGCGGTTTGCACACCCTCTGCGCGGCATCCGAGGTTGCGCCGACTTTGGATAGGGTGTTTCCTGGAGGCGTTTCCTCGTACCATGCGACACGGACCTCGGTGGGATGTGCTATCGTTCTGCCGGCGGTGCGCAATTAGAGCGCACGGCGCGGGCAGGTAGCCTATAAGGCGGGCTTGGGTTGGGTAGGAATGCTGTGGAAGAGATTCGTGATTGATGACATGCGGGTCCAGTGTTGTCGTATGCAAGGAACAAGTATGGGGTAGGAGTGTAGTAAGCAGTCGGGATTGGAATGAGCAATGTCCTTAAACGATAGTATGCAAGAACACGAGCACGGTAAGAATAGCTGACGACAGCGTGTGGCGGGGACGCCTTTGTGTTCAAACCACAAGCACCTACTCTTATTCCAGCTATTCATTATCATGTCACAACAGAATTGGCGACCCTTAGCTTCAAACACACGTCTATATTATGTACACGCTGGTCTGAAAATCGAATGATTCAGGTTGAATGCACTGGCAATCAGAGCGAAATATAGCCTTCCGCATCCGCATCATCAAGGGCGCGGAGTGCTGCGAGCTTTCTTTCCATGCCGCGAATGGACCGCGGGTTCAACTTGAGCGCCTGGCCAAGCAGAAAGTGAAGTTCCGCTGCACGATGATGATACAACCCACGCACCTCCTCGGCATCCACCAGTGAATTGTTCCATGAGCCATTCAAACCATGTACCTCGCTCCGTTTCACGAGGATGTCCACCTGGTTTGGAGGCTGCAGCGATAATGCGGTCGAGTACCATGTAATCGCTTTGCCATACTTCTTGGCGTCGCGCTCCTTATCACCAAGCTCCACGAGCTTGTTTACACATCTCGCCTGGAGCTCTACGAGGGAGATTCAGGGATATGCTGACCAAGTGTAGCGGATGCCCACCTCTGACCCATTTTGGCACCGCTTTTCCGGGACTGAAACCATCGATTATCTTGTGGAATTCTTCCACAGCCTCTTCCTCGCGACCGGCGTCAAGCAGAACTTCACAGTGATGACGGGAATCCAGCTCCTTCTGCAGAACCGATTTCTCGTCATGCAAACGCGCGATCTCACTATCATGTTCTGCTTTCAACGACTCAGACGCAGCGTTCTTGCTCTTCAAGTCGTCTTCAAGGGTGGAGGCTCTGATTTTATATTGAGTCACTTCCTTTTCGGATTTTGCGAGGCGGGCTTTCGTCTTTTGCAACGACGGTGTTAAGATTGATATATAAAAAACGGTATGGCGCTTACATCCTCCAGTTCACTTTCAAGCACGGATATTCTGTTCTTGGATCTATCGGCCTCCAGTTCAAATTTTGTAAGACGGGTGTTCAGCTGGAGTGACGGGTAGTGATTTGCAACGTATGAGTGGATTTCACCGGCCACCGCTAAGGATCACTTACGTCCTGCAGGTGGTACGACATCCCACGATGTCACGGTCAGGCTGATGTTGGAGACGGGGGATATACCTTGACTCACATCCTATGATGCACAAACAGCGCATTACAGTTGGTAAAACGTGCATGATGCTACAGGATCAATATCCACTCACAACCTGGATCAAGTGTAACAATTCTATCAGATGACGTCAAAACGTAGGGTGAAAGCCGATTACTCACATCCTAGTTGGGAGTAGATAAGCAGGAACCAGTTTTTGAAGAGGTTAAACTATCGGGTCTAAGTTTACTCACAAGCTGCACGATATTCAGCAAAGTCGGTGAAGATATGTGGAACTATGAAACCATACGGCCACTTACATCCTAAATGAGGTCGGCGAGCACAATCCGGTTCTTAAGTCGAAAATGAAACAACGGAATACGCAATCACTCGCCGTCTAAAAGAGAGTGCGACAACAGGGATAGGATTAGTAGGTAGCAACCCCATAAATCCATGCCACTCACATACTACTTGGGGTAAAAAGTGCTATCCAGTCAGAGAGACCGCCAAAAATCACCACATTTACATTTACTGACATACTAAACGGGACAAGACGAGCAGCCGCCCTTGTGAGACAGTTGAAAAAATGTGGCTGACGATCACTTACTTTCTAGATGGCGTGCCACAATAAGATCAGGTGCCGAATGAGATGATCACCCAAGAGCGAAGTCCAAAAGGACTCACGGCCTAGATGAGGGCAAGGGCCGGAAAGCAGAAGCCGTCACTCAGAAGGTTCTTTAATCATGTTACCGGAGAATACTCACTTTCTAGACAGGCATAGCCAGTACAATTCAGTTTGTGAGACACTAATCAAACCATGAAATCAACCATTACTTACTCCCTGGATAATGTACGCCAAGGTGTATGAGTTAACTGCCGTAAAGGCATAAAACTTGGCCGAACTCACGCTCTGCACGGAAAAATATATTTAATCGAGGATAGCCCTGGAGTTACGAGCCGAAATCACTCACTTGCTACATGGAGTAGCCCACGCATATAGTGCGTCAGCGCGGTCTAACCGTGAGGTTCTTGTTCACTCACAATCTAAATGGGTGGGTTGGATTGTGAAACTGTGAACTAGACGACAACTCACAAGCTAGACGATACAAGCACAGTCCGCTGCATCAAAAGGCCTGATGTCATGGGGCTAACGATCACTTACTCCCTAGATGGGCAAGACGAACGTGATCGGTTTGTTAGAGGTCCATTACATTATACAATTAAACACCAACTTGCTATATGCGGTGAAAAAAGCACCATCGATCCATGAGAAACCGGCGAAACACGACGATCGATGTGTACTCACGAGCTACATACATGAGAGGCAGAGAGGTACGACACGAAATGTGAGGTCGGCTTTAAGCTATGTGATATGACTAGACGACTTACACGCTTACAACACAATGCGACCGGTTACATGAACAAGTCACAATTGGACCACGGGGTCAACGAACTTACCCACTAGACGGCAAGGTGCGGCAAGCAAGTGCATGAGATAGGTGCAACACCATAGAATTCATTATTACTTACAACCTAGATAGTCATTCCAAGCTCATGAAATAACCCTGCGGTCGTCGAGTCGGTGCCCACATACCTCCTAGGTAGGTATGAATGAAGCAACTACCAAGCCACGGGGATCATGATGACTTACTTTCTAGATAGAGTGAAGCGGGAAGGTCAATAAGGTATCTGTTTACGTGTAGAAAACGCTCGCTCACTTCCTGGAAAAGGGGAAGCGGGCATGACACAGTATGTAAGACGATCGTGAAAATGTCAAAGGCGACGATTACTCACATACTGTGTTCACGAGGCGTGGGAAGCACGCTGTGGTGCATAACAGTGACCAAGGGATGGCGAAGCATCCACTCACAAGCTAGGTCATATCGTGCATGAGATAGAAGTGAAACCGAGAGTGGATGATCGCTCACATTCTAGATATTTGAAGGATGATCCCGTTAGCCGATGAAGATGTCAAAGAAAATATTGATATTGATGCAATGGCTCACATTCTTTGCGGGTTTAAAAATCAGTTAGAAACGAGTATGAACTACGGATCAATGAACTGTAGCACTTACTCCCTACATGATGTAGCGGAGGATGCAGTCCGTGAGAAATATCGTGAAAGCAGTTGACGGGCCAAAGTTCACTTACAACCTAGTAAGCCGGAGTCAGTAAGGCGACTGCCAGTGTGTTGGCATAAAATCCGTCTTTACTTACCACCTAAATGGGGTGCGATCAGCATGCACGACGCGATTTTCGAGGCTCACGGGTCAACTCACATACTGATTAGAGTATGATAAGTGTCAGTCAGTCTCTGGAGCAGCTCTTCACTCACAGGCTAGAAGCGGATAATGTGAGCATTATATTCTCGTGTCTGATGGCTAAAATTCTGCTAGACATTGACTTACCATGGTTTCAAGTACTGAAGGTAGCACGCGACAGCAAAGTAATGTGTACAAAGCGACTTTGGAGCAGGGAAGAACGGGAGACGATGTGGTAGCAAGTTGAGATCGTTATCGACAACGATCAGGCCTAAATATCTTTCCGTTCTTGGCAATGTAGGTGTGTTCTGGTCTCTCATTTTCAAATGTTGGCACGTTTTGTACTCGTGCATCGATGTCGCCAGTTCCATGAACCCATCCAACTTGCTCGCATTTAACTGCCTTGATTCCTTTTGGGTACCCTTTACCGCAAACTCCAAGCCCAACCAAACGCCCACCGAGCACTATCCGAAAAACAGAGACTCTGCTCTTTCTCGACACTGACGGTTGCCCCTTTCCAAGTAACCACCAGTGGCTCAGACCAGACCTAGGAAGAAGGCCACGCTTATATCCGTAGGTCTCGATTCCGAGCCCCGTGGATCTCTCCTGCCTTTTCTGACATGCAAGGTACTACCTCCGAGGCTCCGACGCGATAATATCCTGCAGATCACAGCTATCCTCACTACGACGTCCCACGTATATACTGAATCACTCCCAAAGCATCAACTGTGACTCGGAATCATATCGAGACGGAGACGGGGCAAAGGCAGAGGATCATTGGATATGGTCACAGGCGGACCCCTGCGAGGTTCCTCGATTGTACGGGCATGGAACCATGTCCCAATGACAGACAGCTCAAGTTTCTTAGCCCGCATCATATGCACTTTGCGGCCTGGTATCAGATTGCTCGCTGTGGGGAGGAAACCACCTTTTTTGCCGTCCTGTACTTGGGGTACACTCTACGTCAGTCGGACAATATGACCAGTGGTGCATACTCGTGGCGGGTGGAGTGAACGTTTACAGTGACTCTCGGCTGGGACTAGACGTAGCACGAGGAGTGTACCCAAGTTGCCAATTTTGTCGAGGCGGGTGCGGCGCCGGCGCGGTTCGAGCGTGTTTTGACATCGTGATGTGCACGAGGCAACGCTTTTCATTTCACCGCCAACATAAAAAAGATCTACGCCTTCGTTTCCACTCTCGCTTGTTCTCCAACCCGCTCACATACCCTTTATTATCACCGTGTCTCACCACCAGAGCCGACATTAAGGCATGGTGTTCGGACTTTTCAGCCGCAAATTGGCTCAGGACGAGGCCTCGGGATCTTCAGACATCAAGACGAACGACGGTAGCGCCCGCCTCCCTACACCGACACCCTCCATCGCTTCCGTTTCGCGCCAGTCGCCTCTCCGATTCCAGACCGTTTTTCGCAATGTGCTCGGTGGCAGCACAGCCGACTTGGCTCTCAAGGACTCTGATCTGGGGATAGATAGCATTGCCGAGGGGGAGAATAATTCACGTTCTTCGGCCCTGCCTCCTCCTATAACACCATCCCCTCCCCCTGTCGGCCCAGGTGAATCAAAGGTACTTTATGACTTGGTGGTCAAAATACCTCCAAAGACGCTCCATGCGTACACCCTTGCCCACCTCCGCCCTCAACGACCTCCTATACCTACCTTTGCACCTGCACCTGCCCTCGGATCGCCATCCGACGACATTCCGCCTCCTTCTCCGAATACCATAACCAAACTGACCAACTTCTTTTCGACGCTTACGCCGCCCCCTTTGCTACATTGCATGAGGTGTCACAAGGACTTCCATGAGGTAGAAAATGAGGAAAAAGATAAGGCGTGCCGTATAGCACATGACGATGAAAGTGCGCTCGTGACGCGTCTCCCCGGGGGCGGTGGCTACGAAACACTCTGGGGCTGCTGCGGGCAGACGGCCTCAGGAGACGGGAGCGAAGGCCCACCAGACGGGTGGTGTTATGAGGGGAGGCACACTGTGAGTTCATCTCCTGTCCACCGTGCCTGCCGTGTCTGACCCTCTTCCCGTCACCAGACAGATATCAAGCGTGCCCGATTCAGAGAGGACTCGACTATCCACGACGACAAACTGACGTCGTGTTTGAAGTTGAACTGCCATGGGATACGCGATCAACTGCCGCGTCGCGATTTGCACGCCTCCCCCGCTGGCACAATTGGGAGGACTTCGGCGCGTCGATCCAACGTTTCTCCAACGCGATCACAGGTTTCTGCTGTGCCATCTCGCCCTGCGAGTAAGCGCCCGCGTAAATCGCTTAAGGAAGTGTCCGGCTCCGAGAACGAGGGTGATGCGGAGAGTTCGAGTGGCCGTGCCCTCAAGAGCGATGGGGTAGGGAAGGCTGATGGTGGCGCGGGCCAAGGAAACAAAGATGAAAGCAAGGTGATGGATGAGTCAAAGTCTCCACCAAAGTCCAAAGTAGTGTCGAAGCCCAGACGGCCCGCTCGCCCTCCGTCGAGCACCTCCACAACCGCCTCCATCCCAACCTCCAAGTCTAAGCCTCCACTTTCTACCAAGGAAAAGACAACGCCGGCAAAGCCCAAGTCGATCTCGCGCACGTTGCTCTCGCAGAGTCATACCCATTTAATGTCAGATTCGGAGGTGTCAACACGCTCAGGGCTCAGAACGAGAAGTAAAATCCGGGATGAAAAGGATACTTCGCGGACTCGCACGGCCTCGCGTCCAGCAAACGTAGATTCGCCCGAACGCCCGAGACGCTCCAAGAGGGTAACGTCTACTTCGTGGGTAGAAGCTGAAGCTGAAACGGACGACTATCAAGAAAGTGATCGCGAACCCAGGGGGCGGGATAGGAAGAAGAGAAGGTTAGGTTGAGATTGAGGGGTTTCATTGTCATACTAGGATCTAGTGTAGTCTCCATGTTGAATGAATGTATTCGCCCAAGTCTATTTCGGTGGCTGTGACTTCCGTGTGAACTTTGCGATGCACATAAACAAGATCCGTCCAAGCCACACGTTCTCCTTCAACCAGCTCAAAGGCTACGATGCTCACCACGTACAGGATGCTTCCATGGCATCCGTTCTCGTGAGTGGGTTAAGGTCTGAGCATTATAATCCCCCTCGATCGGCTCTCGCTGGGCCCAGTCGTAACCGACTGCGCGACATACCAGAAAAGCAGCCCCCCTTCGCTACCCAAGACCCTGCCCAGCGCGATGGTGCCGCAGGCGAGGTCACAGAGAAGGACACGGCTTTGAAAGGTGTCGCGGGGATTGGGCAAGTGATGTCTTTGACCTCCACTTTTATCTCCCCATGCGCTTGGCGCCATGATTATGGAACGGCTAGCCAGACCTATTGTATAAGGATGTAGCATCTGGTCTCCATGCACACTTCTGGGCCATCGGCAGACGGTCAGGGGCCCCTACCGCTGTAGGCCTCAAGGGTGCGTCCTAGGATCCAGGTTGTTGCTTCATTCGGCAAGGGGTTTGTCAATGGCGCGTTGCTCTTCACGGGTCCCTGATCATGAGAACTTTGTGTCTTTCAAAGTTCGGAGTTGACTGTATGGTTTGTGTCGTGTCTTCGAGACTGTCATTGATCATATCCTCTCCTGGGGAAAGAGAGAGTGGACGTCGCTTTTTCATGACATCCTTGTCCTTGAGTGCACTTTGTGGCGCGAGCTTCCAGATGGAAGCCCGAAACTCGATTCAGACTATTCTTGGGCTGGTTCACCAATTTTTTTATTTTCCTGGCCCCCTCGAGGGGCTCTACGTGTTGCTAGGTCCATTGAAGGTAGGCGTATAGTGGTACTTTAACTCCTGTAATTCTGTGCCGTCGCATGTAATTTCCCTTCAAGGCTTCGCTTTTGTGCTTCACGATGATGCAGAGTCGAGTGTGGCTTTACTCCATTTGCTACTTCCGATTATCGTTGTGATAACCTCTCAAGATTTTGATGAGTCCACTTTGAATCAAGGAGCCTAAATTCAATCTAGCCACATAAAGTTGGAATACGAATAAAAACAGCATGAAATATTTGAACCGCAGATTTGGTCATAAGCAACATTGATCTCACGCCACGAAGAGGCCGCGGACATATCTGCGGAAAACCATCTTCTCCGAGTTGGTCCGGCGGCAATAACATGCAAAATTTGCATGTACTACCATGTGATGCTGTATACGGCTTGTCGCCTCGGACACATGGTGAGACCGGTTCTTGATCATCCCAAGGTTGACCTCAAAATAGACCGACGCATACTGCTTACCGTATATCCACTCAAGCTCCGATGCCAGTGTCACTTCCGGGGGCCGGAGATCTTCGCTGCCCGGCATTGACTCCTTTGATGTGCGGTCCTCCGAATATCCCACTCATTCAACTGAAGATAGTCTTGTTCATCTTCCCTGAGTCTAGTATCGTGGTCATCTGATGAGAGATAACTGACGCTGGTGAGAATCTCTAGGAAGAGTGTTCTTCAGGTGCGGAATGTAGGATCACATCCTTTGACGTACGTTTCTGCGGCGTCGGGAATGCACCAGATGGATACAGAGCGGAGGAACGATTCCGTCAACCTCGGGTCCCTCACCAAGGGAAGACCTTACATGTTTGTCCTCTTCTCCGCCTTTCCCCGCGACAGACCATGAGAAGCGGGTATGAATCCATCCCGTCCCACCGAAACGGGGCGCCTTGAGGCAAAATCGCTTGGCATAGCGTTCACCGGCCACCATCTTCCCTCGTTACACTATCCAGATTTTTTTTCCACCGCACTGGCTTGGCGCCCCCGGGAGACTTATAAGCTCAGAGGCTTCCCCTCCATCGACAGCATTCCAAGCCTCTTCAGCCTTCTCATATCAAGCCTTCAACTCCTCTGCTAAGCTTTTACTCTTACAAAAATGCCTGGCCTTGACTTCTACAACCGCTCTGAATCCAACGCCGCTGCCGTTGTTGCTCCTGTTCCGGAGACCCCTGTCGAGGAAACCAACGGTTCCGTTGAACTGACTACCCCTGCTCCTGAAGCACCCTTGAAGGCTGATGTCTACTACAATGCCCGCCTCGATCCCAAGAACTTCTTGGAGGGCCCTCTCTCTTGGGACCCTTCCACTCGACTTCGCCAGATGCTTGCTCGCCCCGGCATTGTGGTTCGTACCCGCCGGTTCTTCCTGTATTCCATACTTTATCTTACCCCGCTTGCTAGATTGCCCCCGGCATCTGCGATGGCATCAGTGCTCGATGCGCACTCGAGGCTGGCTTCGATTGTCTCTACCAGAGCGGTGCTGCCACCACCGCTTCTCGGCTCGGTCAGCCAGACTTGGCGATTGCCACTCTGAACGACTTTGCTCAGAGCGCACAAATGGTGTGCAGCTTGAACCCGTCCACACCTGTTATCGCCGATGCGGACACTGGGTAAGGATATTGACTTGTTGTCCCCGCACTGTTCTCACACGCTGTTCTGTCAGCTTCGGTGGCACCGCGATGGTTGCTCGCACTGTCTTCCAATACGTCCGCGCTGGTGTTGCAGCTATGCACATCGAGGATCAGGTGCAGACGAAGCGCTGCGGACACCTCATGGGAAAGCAGGTCGTTTCCCGTGAAGAGTTTATCACTCGCATTCGTGCTGCTGTGATCGCTCGTGATTCTATTCCTGGTGGCTCCAACTTTGTGAGTCTGCCCACAAACGATCCCAAGAGGACGCCTCGCTCACTATTTGCAGGTCATTATCGGTCGCACGGATTCTGCCCAGGTGCTTGGCATGGAGGAAGCTGTGACGCGTCTCAAGCTTGCGGCAGATGCGGGCGCCGACGTGTGCTTCATTGAGGGTGTCAAGACGGCTGAGCTCCTCACGTCGACGGTGGCAGCCTTGGCTCCCAAGCCTGTTCTCGTCAATGTCATCTCCGGTGGTCTCACGCCCTCCTTCACTTGCAAGGAGGCCGAGGCACTCGGTGCCAAAATCATCAGTGAGTTCCCTGCGTTTCTGGGGAGGTGTGCTCGCGTACTTACCTGGGATTCCAGTCTTCTCACTGATCTCCGCTGTTGCGGCCGTGCACGGTATCCGTTCGGCGATGCAGTCGCTCAAGAAGAGCGGTACCGACTTCGCATCCGCGCAGGGAATGGACCCGAAATCGTTCTTCGAAGTCATGGGTAAGTTTCCTTTGCGAGCATCTGGGCCTGGATATTGATATCGTCTCCCAGGTCTTGCGGATGTCGTCGACCTCGACACGCGTGCCGGTGGAAGCTCTTTCGAGGTCGTCTAAGGCCGATAAGTCACAACTAGATGTTCTTTTTCTCTTTCATCCTGCACGCCATTTTCGGAGCCTACTATCAATCATGTATCACCAGCCATCGGTATCGCGATTACAGAAGCCGTCTACATCAAACTTTTTTATATATCTGTATTCCTAACGATGTATGAAAAAGCTGGCATTAGAATTCATCTTGAAATACTTCATTTATCTGCTTGAGTGATATGAGCGTTCGGGGACGATTATTTACTTTGAGTCCGGGTAAGTTGGAAGGCGGGATTCGGATGGGAGACATGTAATCTCAGGCGCCGTTGCTGATCTCTCACTTTCACCGCTCGTTTGGTAAGGTGAAAGGGTGCATGAAAAATATTTTCGCAGTCTTCTACGACTCGGAAACGAGAATACCGCCAGTATCTTTCTGAATGGGAGCGCTAACAATTGCTAGTGACACTCCTCAAGAGAACTGGAAGATCGAAACTTTCTGGCGTGCCATGTGCGATATCACACAGAAGTCAGGCCCTTTCACCGCGGATAAGTTAGCAACCACTATTCCAAGCGCCGTTCCGAAGTTCAATTTGTATTTGTTGATAATGGGAATTATGTAATACGAAAGCAAAGCAAATGAAAAAACCTGGGAGCACCGCTTACGAGTCTCACAGCTTGACCAGCTTCTGCTGCCACGACGTTCACTTCGCACAAGACGACCCTCTCAGAGGGTCTGTCTGTTTTCGTGAGCATTCTGTTCTGATCTCCCTCGGAGGTACGATGTGCCATTGGAGTCAGACGGGAGACGAGTCTCTACCCTCTTGGGACGCATCACCTTTATCCTCTGCTGTGTTTCTTTGAAACGCCTTGTCGTGCGCGCTCATCTTCCCATTGCCAAAGATACGTGCCACACCGGCGATTGTCTACACGACGTTGACCTCTCTATCAACCATGCAATCACTTGCCTACGTGATTCCAACCACTTTGCCAGCCATGCGATCATTTGACTACGCGGCCACTTCCCGCGCGCTATCCGCGATCGAATGATGCTACCGCATCGACCTAGTGCCCTACACGGCGCCTGCTTACCGGCAGTTTACGAACCAGAAGATGTAGCTAGCACTTTCTACATATTGTGCAGTGTGGCAAGTAGCTGTCCATTGTGATGGCCCCGCGGAAACGAGAAGGTGGTCATCTCTCTTTTTGGGTACTTATGCTTTGTCTCCCGTGGTGTGTTTCGTGGCGCGCGCCTTCGGTGCGAAGGTCCCAGCTCGGACTTGCGAGCTGGTCAAGGTTATAATTTTTGGAACTCCTCTCCTTCGCGGAGATTACTTTTTTCCGCTCTGGAGGTGCTAAATATAACGCGGATGCTTCTGTAGTATTGAAATGTTTTAGGTGACATGTTGCCTGTAGCTGGGGTTGCAATGAATAGCTTGTGGATTTCCGGTTCGTCCGTCTGATGAACCAGTCTGAAGCATTCTCCTTGAAATGGGATAAGAAGCCTTGGCTCTTTGATACTTGCAACCATGGAGTTTGCGTTCTGTTTAATG
>JBBPKG010000019.1:53074-63097 GCA_038089115.1 Fistulinella cinereoalba | reverse complement strand
CCTTTTTGCTCTGTTGTCGTATCAGTTGCGCTCACGAATGCCCAGTTCATGCTCCCTTGACGTCCAAAGCATTCACGGCAAGCTTCGTGAAATTGATCATCAGCGATGGACTGTCCAATCTGGTGCGCAAGCGGTAACTCTTTCTTGGCCCATTCGATGACCCCCAACGCTCGCTTTAAGCCGCGTTGGTATGTTGGCTCTTGTAGAACGCGGTTACGGACGACGAAAGCAAGGAAGAAGAAAATAAGGCGAGGTGTATTGATCAAGTTGTTGATCTCCCTTGAACGGAATGAGGAAAGGAGAAAATGAGGAATTGTAAACGGACGTACCAAACAAGGCCATGGCTGCGCATGTATGAAGAGAGGAAGATCTTGCTGGCCTTTTCCGGATCGCTGAGGAAGGCAGAAACCTTTTCTTCCCTTACTTCTTCGTCCAGTTTCTGAGGATCGCAGAACGGACTTTCATCATCGCCGCCATCAAAGCAGTCTCCTGACCGCTGACGTTTCGCAGGTCGATCATTAGCCTCATCTCTGATGTTCATAGGCGGATCGTCCTCGTCATCAGATACGAAATCCGGTGACTCTGCACGTTCATATTTTTTCGAACCAACCTTTCGGTAAATGGAGGGATTTACGAGCAGCCCACTGAACACACGGAACTAGAGGTCTCATTAGACATGTTAACACTGCAAGACGAAAACGGATACCTGATCCCATAGATTATTTAAGTTGAGTCCCAACACAGGAGGCCATGGCCGCCCAGTACGAAAATCATACGCAGCTTGGAAAAATCTATCGACGGGTGGGATGTTTCTGGGCACGAAAATGCTTGAACGCTTTCTATACACACCCAGGATAACTGAACTCACGGGTCGTATTTCGCTTTCGTCACTCTCAGATCCTCGCCTTCCTCCCACTCCTCGTACCACTTCAACTTTTTAACGGGCATGGGAGTTATCGTATCGGCCGCGGCCGCCTTTTTCTTCTTGCGCTTTTTGCGAGAGCTGCTTTTGCACTCGTCTGTCGTGTGCTTGACCCGCAACTCGACAGTCGGGATACCGAGGGCGTCCAGCTCTGCATCTTCCTCTTCAACCTCTGCATCGTTGTCCCCAGCCCTCTTAGATTCTGAGAAGAGCTGGATACCACGAGGCTTGAAGTTCTTGAACGGCATGATCGTCACCCCGGCTGGTGGTTCAGGAAACGGCGGAAACCGCAAGAACGGTGGTTCTTGCCCAGGAGGCGTAGAGTTGGATGTGGTGAGCTCCGAAGCGGACATTGGCGGACTGTTTTACAGGGCCAATATTGTTGCTAAGGGATCCGAGTCTGCAGAATTGAGTCGGCTAGTACGCGAAACGACCTTTATATATTATATCCGGCTGGGAACCCGATAATGATAATCTGCATCATTATCTACATCATGATCACTAGTTGCTGCTACCACATCTGGGTGCATGATCTCCCACCAAAAAAGATCCAAACGCCCCCTTTCACGCTTCATGCATCATGCTTCAAGGCCCGGGAGAACTGAGTGACAATAGTACGTAGTGCCGCTACCAGCTCCATAGCCAGTCGTGCAAACATCGTGTATACCACCAACGCAGATGCTGATTGCTCATGAACCCCTTGAGACTACTTTGACCAAGAGCTCAGTGCATGCGAGAAAATCCAGTTTGGGAGCATCGTGCATGTAATTGTCCAAACGGACAAGTCACTGCAACCCATGTCCGGGGTCCCGAGCGTATCGAACTCATCCTGAGGACAGACATGGAGCGGGAATGTAACGCTGCGGGCCTTGCTACGGAAGCATGGGCCCGAACGTCAGCATTTGAAACCTTCTCGTACGAGCGTATATCGCCTGGGTCCGATCATGCTAGTGGCCACAAGGCTCATTACATAGGCACCGTTTCTCACCCTCCCCGGGTCTTCCAAGTCCGAGCTGTTGCGTGAGCTCCATGAGTATTCTTTGTCAACTGAGAGTATCCCACCTTTCATTCGTCAGACGTCATGGAACACTAAGAGACAACTTGATATCAGAAGCTCAGCGGTCTCAGGCCCCATTCAGAATCCGTTGACGATTCGAAACCATCTGCAGAGAAAAGTACACGTTATACCTAGAGCGTCCAAGGTACATACTCTTCGTGATTGAATTACCACCTTGGGGCCTCCAACGGTTGAGATAATATTGGATTACATAACCTCTTGGTGTCAAGTGGGTGGATTACTCTTTCGCCCGGCGACGCTACGGCGCATAGGAATCAATTAGCGCGACACAGTACAGTATTTGCGAGCGACTAGATCATTGTGGACTGTAATCTCGTTGCCGTAGTTGCTAGCAGGCCCACAGCGCACCTTCGCAGAATCGACTCGCTTCGACATCAATGACAGTTCTTCCAGCGAGTAGAACCGGTCAGTGATGCGACTTAACCAAGTGAAAATATATTACACACTTTGGAGACACATGTCACTTGCAACCACCCGAAACGACATTATCGGACGTCGGCAGGAGGAATCCAGTCCGGAATTTTACCCCACTCAAACTTTGCGCCAGCGAACGCTGCCTTGATATCAGCCGGTATCATGTCATTGTAATCGCTCGGTAGGAGTTCGAGGTACCGGTCAGCACCAGGTTTCATTCTGGCAGCTGCTTTGGCACTAGTGAAGTCCGGTGTGCTAGCTGCAACCTTTTCGCTGGAGGGTGTGACCGTCATTGGCGAAGAGGCGAAAGGGGTGCTACCACCAGCCGACGCGGGTGATTGTACAGCAGGAACAGAGAGAGCGCTGCTAAACATGGAACCGCCGAATGGGGAGGACTGGCCGGTACCAAATGCAGATCTCGGGACAGATAGCGCAGGCCCAAAAGCGCTCTGTGCAGGTTGCGTGGGCCCGAAGGCAGACTGGCCAGGCGTCGGGGCTGTGGGTGAACTATTCGGGGCAGCAGCCGAAGTGAACGTCGATGGCTGCGATGCAAATGTGGCAAAGGCACCGCCTCCCCCGCCTCCTGACCCGCCAAATGCACCGGTGGCAAACTTGATTAAAGATGATTGCCCAAAGGCGGGTTGCGAGGGCTGACCGAGGGTTGTGGATTGGGTTGATTGCGCAAAGGCCGATGATGGTTGCGTAGGCTGACCGAAGGCTGATGGTTGAGATGGCTGCCCAAACACTGATGTGGGCTGCGATGGTTGCCCAAAGACCGACGCGGGCTGTGATGGTTTCCCAAATACTGAAGCGGGTTGCGTTGAAGGTTGTGAAAATGCAGATGCAGATGCAGCGGAGCCGAATATGGAGGGCTGCCCGAATGCAGGCGCATTCTGGGCAGTTTGGCCAAAAGTTGATTGCGTCTGAGTGGGTTGCCCAAATGCCGATACAGGCTGCGCAGGGGAAAAAGCCGATTGGCCAAACGCAGATGTACCGGATCCACCAAAACCGGTTTGACCGAACGCTGGTTGCCCGAACGCCGGCACACCAAACGAAGTTGCAGCTGTCCCTCCGAACGCAGATGGCGCAGAACTCGATCCAAAGGTAGACCGCGCAGATGTAGACGCAGTGGGACTTACAGAAGAATCTTGGTCCTGACTGTTAGCCTTTAGAGCCTGTTCGTACAGTTGCCTGACGCTGTTCCGCGCATTCCCGTACACCTGATCTGCACCAGAAGTTTTCTCCGCTTCATATTTCATCTGCAAAAATATCGGTTGTACGTGGAAAGGTGTCAAGGAACCACGTACATATTCATCTGTTGTTCCTCCTTTGAGGGCCGTGACAGCCTTGAGACGCAATTCCTCCGGTGATTCATCCAGTCCACCGATTACCACAGGTTCGTGTTTCGCAGGGCCATAGGAAGAAAGGGGCCATAGTGGTTTGTCCTTCAGAGGGGTGATGTCGGCCGACATTGTTTCCACACTGAGCGGCGTTCAATCGTCTACCTAGACACCAGTTTTGGAGTCAACTCACGTGTACGGTACCGCAACTCTGTTATTGCTTGCGGTCCAGGTCTGATCTAATGCTCATCGTTAGCTCGTTAGAATGAGGCAAGCCATGCATACCAACTGCCGAAGGTCCCTGGGGTGGCCGGGTGCTCATTTCGACATCGATCTCCATATTTGCATGTGCCGCGTAGGAAGAATGAACAGACAGGCTAGAAAACATGTCAGAAGGTATCGTCGAAGACACGTTCGAGACTTGCCATAGAGGAGACAACGTGGTTGACCAGAGTAGAGAAGATGATAGAAGGCCACACTCACTTTGTTTGTATCTGTTGATTTGGAAGTAGCCTTCTCAAGTTCGGAACATGGGCATACCGTGCCTGCTAGTGCTACTCCGAGTGGCAGTGTCCTTCTTTTACTAGCTATAATCTATAACCATCCAAGATTTTCGAATCAGATTTCGAGCGCCCTGGCTTCAACGTAACAAATAATCTTCCGAAGCCTGGCTCCGAGTGGCTACAAATCGAGTTGTCCTGGTATTTTGTATACAAATTGTGTATGGACTGATCGTTAACTTCCTCCCAGTTTCTCTAGTAATCCCGGTCGGAACCGGTTTGGTGATAGGATAAACTAGGTGACCTTGGATCAACCTTGCTCTCTTGAGGTGTTTATGCTACCGTGACTGATGTATCAAGGTATGGCACTGGGCCAGCCTAATCATGAGCAGTGATCTTTCTCTCATCCACAGTCGATCGACGTACCGCGGCGAGGCAAAAAACGTGAACACGGCTAGACCGGCGTTTTCATATCGTGACAACTGAAACGTAAAGTTTTGATAAGATATAACACCGGGTTGTAATGTATCCGGACTCCAAAGTCCAGCGTACAGCACGCTTCCGAGTGCCTGTGACGCCGGCGGGCGGACACTGTAGGTGCAACTATTTAGTTCCAGAATAGTTCTAACATCACTGCAAAAAGCTATCAAGAACTAACTCTGGGTAAGTCCACTAGGAGCGTAAAGTGGATCCGGAGAGATTCTCACCAGTAGAACAACTTGCGCAGTTAAATTTTGGATGACTTGGAGCACTGTTCCGTCCACGGGATACCGAAGCTCGATGGTGTCGCCGAGAGCAGATAAAACAGAAAACCCCGCAATAGTACAAGCTACTGAAAATCTCATGATAATGACCTTGTTTGTCGTACCTTGGTGTGTGTCGTCCAAATTCAAGATCCTTCGTATCATTTTGGGAACTACCAACCGTCAGCCTATCACATTGGTAAAATTTGCGAAATCGATGGGGCTCTCTGATTCATTATGTGACTCATGCTATGTTACTCTTTTCTGACAAGGGCATAGTTCTCCGCAGCGTATCCTCATGGCCAAGGTGACTGCGGGGCAGTGTATCCGTGCCGATCGAGGGTGGCCGGTGATCCGAAAAAACGCATTCCGCCTTCCCAGATTTGACAGGTCCTCACCGTCGGAAGCCCTTCTTGGCATTGCTAATGGCGGTTTTGTTGCTGTGCTGGTTTCCCATCAGCCCTCTATTACATGGTCACCTAACATTTCAAATTGCTGGAATTGCCCCAGAGGTCCCGCCGCCCATGCCAAGTCCTGACGTTTCGGTAACTGCAAGAGCTTGAGTAAAGCAGTAGGGCGATGGCTAGGGCGAACATTGGCCCCCTTTCAACATATTTCTGATCGGTTATTATGCGTGTTACATATACTTTATAATATTCCTGCCCTTGACAAGAACCCCGCCATGATGGTCGCTGGCTATCCAGGTGCAGTGCCCTCGGCTCTAAGATCTGACGCTTGACAGTCGTACCCACACCATCTTTGAGGTCCGGGCTATTTACGATCTCGCACACTTTGCATGTTGCTTTATACGGGAGAATCCATGTTACATGCCAGATCATGTTGGCAATACCTAAATCACAATTCATTATTCACCAGCGAACGTTGCAACCGCGCTGTTAATATCTTCACTCAATCCTCAACGACACATTAAAGAGTTCGAGAAATGGATATGGTGCACCCTGGACAGATCTCGTCCTTCAGTAGACTGCACCTGAAAGGCAGAGGGATGGTATACCCCAAGCAGGCAAAGGTGCGTCAAGGTGAAGATAGCTGGCCCAGACTCCATGTACTGGGAAACTTGCAATGTGAAGTTCTGATAGAACCCGCCGAGGGAATGTGCGGTAGGGTCCCATGGGCCGGCATAAAGAACGTATCCCAGCTCATTAGCTGGGTTCGGGCAGGCACCGTTATTGCAATTGTCGATCGCAAGTGCAATGCCTACTTGGATACAGGACGCTATAGATTCCTGCAGATCGTGGCATCAACGTTGGTTTGTCCTATGTAGCTGATGGACAATTGTTCAATGGGAGTGCTCACTGGCTGGACGATTTGAGCAGTGAATTTTTGTCCTGGGAACAAGACGGCTCCATCGACGGGTGCTCCAATCTCGATCAGTTGACCTAGAACAGATACCACGATGCAGAGAAGAACAGAGAAAGCGGAGAACGACTTCATCTTGAAAAAGAAAATGCAGTGGACACCACAGAGATCTGGAATTAAATAGTCCTTGGACGTGTAGGCTATATACCCAGTAAAGGATCAGCGCGCGCGACAGACCCGCATCTGGCAGCTTCAAGCTCAGGTTGCAAGTGACAGCAAGGTTTGCAGTGTTCCATGCATTGGATGCAGCCCGGAAGGTGATGAAGTGATGTATGTATGCATCCGCAGTTCGTCAAACTTCAGCCGTCGGGGGTATGAAATTGGGTAGGAACAGCTTGCGCTGAGCATATACGTTAGCCGATTCTGATTGTTATTGTGCCAGTGCGACTGACACAGCCAAGGAAACCAGGAACATTTCGACGGAGATCACTTACCAAACAACTTGTGAGAATGTTTGGCAGCTGCATCGACACTGATGTCACTCGTCACATGCTCAAGAGATTTGTGCATCGAACTGCATTTAGACAATCAGACTTTTGACAAATTGGCGACAGGAAAGTGCCCTGACTCATTGTAACTACCCGCCACAGACCATGTAATATCATTCAATCGTCAAAGATACGTTACGGAACTCGAGGAACGGATATGGCGCGGCCTGGAGAAACATTTTACGCTTCAGCGGATCTCTTGAGAGTGAAAAGAGACAAGGCAACCCACCCCAAGCAAGCAAAGATGTGTCAGGGTAAAAATGGCCGGACCAGGCTCTATGTACTCTGAAACCTGAAGCGTAAAGTTCTGGTAAAACCCGCCAGGGGCATGCGGGGTAGGATTCCATGGGCCAGCATAAAGAACATCCCCGAGCTCATTGGCCGGGTTTGGGCAGACGCCGTTATTGCAGTTGTCAATCGCGAGTGCGATGCCTACTTGAATGCAAGAGGCCAAGGATTCCTGAATTCATTCCACTTCCAGTGAATACACGGTAGGAAATCGTGAGTGGTGCTTACAGGCTGGACGATTTGAGCAGTGAAGCTTTGTCCTGGGGACAGAACGGCCCCGTTGGCTGGGGCACCTATCTCGATCGTCTGACCAAGTGCTGATGCCACAGCACCAACAAGAAGGGCGAAAACGACAGATGGTCTCATCTTCAGAAGTAGAAACCAGATAATGGGTTCGAGGGTGGGTGATAGGAAAGTGATCGTGGGGCTTATATATCTATGCCACTGCTGTCAGCGCACACATTTGTACCACACGTCCAGTGCATATAAGTTGGCATTACCGCGCCTTCAGACCACATCATACACCCATGGCCTCACTCGGATTCACACTAGTTGGTCAGCAAGGGGTTGGAAGGCCGCATAACGTTGAAATCGAAAGAATACCCGGTGATCCGTCCCGGCTGTCCACAGCCTTTGGGATAGAAAACCGTATAAGCCCGTGTAGCGTAACGTGTCAATGAGTCGGGGTATGGAGTCGCGTAGGTTCCTGTTGGATCTCGGAGTTCTAAGTCGGAGATAGAAAGAATAGCCTGAGAAAGCGAGTGATCCGAGCAGTCTGGACGTTGTCATTGGAATGTTTGCCAAACATCTAGTCAAATCGCTCTTTTTGTCTTCCACCGCGGGTCTGACGTTGTCCAAAAGCGCGAACGATGCGGCTGTTGAGTCATGGAACAGGAAACGTCGTCTCTAAACTCTGGAAGACAACGTACCCTCGATTTTGCCAGCGAAGTAGCATCATCGACTCAGAGATGTTGATTTTCATTGTTCACCTGGTATCCTCATGACCAATAATACCACCGTTCTCGTCTCCTGTGTTTGAGACGTTTGAAGGTTAGTTCGCTAGTCTGAGTTTCTAACGAACTTCTGAGACGGAACAGAATACTCTTTCGATGGTTCATCTTAAAGCTTCGAGTTTCAACTATCTGCTCCCCGGGGAGGATCCCTCGCCTGATTTGGTGGTGTGGGTCACGGTTATAAATAAAATGATGGCCAGCACGACGATCTGAGACTGTTCTTGACATCCCAAATAGAGATGCCTTCAGATGGAACGCTCGCTCTTCAAAGCTTCAAGCCCAAGGCCGACTTCAGTCACATTTATGGTTTATGCATATATTCCCCTCGTCGTGCTTCCAAGAAGCCATGTTACCACGCAGAAAACAATATATTCAGTGGCAAATGTATTTGAGGCTCTCAATTAATTGTCACAGATACGTTACGGAACTCGAGCAATGGGGCTGGACCTGCCTGGTAAAAAGATTCCCGCATGTCAGGACATTTTGAAGGAAGTTAAAGGACACGCCGACGTACCCCTATCAGGCAGAGATGTGTCAAGGTAAAAATGGCCGGCCCGTGTGTTATGTAGCTTGGAACCTGGAGTGTGAAATTCTGATAATACTGTCCGTGGGTGTGCAAAGTCGGTTTCCACGGGCCTGCATATAGGACATTGCCAAGCTCCCCGGCTGGGTTCGGGCATATGCCATTGTTGCAGCTGGCGATCGCAAGGGCAATACCAACTTGGGTGCAGCCGATGATGGAAATCTGAGACAATAAGTCTGTATTGGCGAATATATGCAATATAGAGGGCACTTACTGGCTCAACAATCTCTGCGACGAAATTGTGTCCATGGGTCAGGACGGCTCCATTGGCGGGCGCACCAATTTCGATCGTCTGGCTAAGGACGGACACTACAACACTGGCAAGGACAGAAAAAATGGCGAGTAGTCGCATCTTCAGATAAAGGGGGGAAACAAAGACTGGTGGGCTGAGGGTGGGGGCCGAGACAGCTTCTTTTATACGAAGCACTGAGCCACAGGCCTATTTACGTGAACAGACTTGGAATCCAGGGGGACACAAGAGCAGCCGGAGTCACCTTAAGGTCCAGGCCAGCTGGTACCTGTAAACCATCATCGCCATTTGGCGCCTAAATTGAAGCCCGTCGTTTCCTGGCCAGGGGTTCGCCCTTAAGTCCACAAAGAATTTGCAATCGAGTGATCCCCCTTTCGACCACAGCCTTGTAAACTTTCGGGATAGATCGTCTGGGCTGAGGAAGAGTAAGCTCAGGACAGTCTTACAAACACCTACGCGATACCATTGATCGGTCTACTCGCGGGCCGAGTTACGTGCGCAATTGGCTTTTACGTACATGATGAAGTTCCAGTTGGCCAGCAGCGAAACTTGGACTCCGAGACACAACTTTTTGACCAAACATACCTCAACAACTTGGGTTTCTCGATCGGCCACCTCAGGCCATTCAAGGAAATTGTCTCAGTCATGGATATTCCAGTCAGCCTCATGACTTGTCGGTTATCATGCATTACCCGACGCAAGGATGATGCATCGTAGCCTAGTATTCCGCTCCAAAGAGGCGCTTAAAGTTTGGAAAGGGAAAAGAATGTGGCTCAAGGCTCTAGTGGTACCCTTTCGCTATGGCACTAGCTACCAGGAGACCTACAATAGTTTGTAGGCCAGACAACATCTACGCTGTCTGGGTTCTCCAATCTGCGCGGATCTCACCCATCAGGCCTCAGGGGTAAATGTAATGAACCTGATCGTATGTGTTACAGTATGATACATCGTTCATGCCCGATGGGAAACATTTCGCAGATCCTCTACGCACATGACGAACACCCCATCGACCGGACCACCCCTG
>JBBPKG010000019.1:17008-52975 GCA_038089115.1 Fistulinella cinereoalba | reverse complement strand
TCCTGTGATCATTGGCGTCCATTTACTGTGTTGACTCATTTTCAGCACTTTATCCTTTCGAAAAAAGGAGGGAAGTGTCCTAAATATTTGCTAATTGTCATTCTGAGGAAAGTACCCCGCTGCACCTTTCAGTCAATTGTAACAGACACATTACGGAACTCGAGCAGCGGAAACGGTCCAGCCTGTTCAACAATCCCCGTGTCAGCGTCTCTCGGAAAATACATGAATGTGGCACATGGTAACTTACCCCGATCAGGCATAAATGCGTTAAGCTAACCATGGCAGCTCCGGGTGTCATGTAGCTAGGGACCTGTAATGTGAAGTTCTGGTAGAATCCCCCGGGATAGTGTGGAGTCGGATTCCAGGGGCCAGCATAAAGAACGTTTCCAAGCTCTTGCGCCGGGTCTGGGCACACGCCGTTGCCACAGTTGGCAATTGCGATTGCGATACCGACTTGAATGCAACCCATTATTGATTCCTGAAATGAAATGAATGAATACAACAATCGGCTCCTCTGCGACCGCTTACAGGTTCGACGATTTGGGCGGTGAAGTTTTTCCCTGGGCATAGAATAGCTCCATTAACTGGCGCACCAATCTCAATCGTCTGGCCGAGGACAATAGTCGCAGCACTCAGAAAGATAGGCAAGACGGCGAGCAGTCTCATTCTCAGAGTGGCAGGATGTGTCAACTGGATCGATAGCGTGCGTGTGTTTTTTTGGGATGCGCCTTATGCATTGACCCCGCTATATTGCCAATGTACTGCGATATGATCAACGACCTGCATTCACTGGTATGTACAGACGGCCACGGTCTCCGTTCCCCGATTTCTCACGTGTTGGCCTCGGCAAGGTGTCAAATTTACAAGGTAAGGCAGTGGCCGCCTACGACTACCAGTTCCTGACATCAGCTAATGTAGTTTCAGAGGTAACGCCAAGCTTGTACAAAATTGTCAGACAGCTCTCTAGTGCCATCGGCCAATTTTGCTATTGGATGACCACCTGCAGGCTACAGCCTCCTGAAATTTTGGGGGGCAAATAGATCGATCAGCCCTGAGGGAGAGGCACTGTAATGCGTGCCTCATTACCAAGTGAAAAGTCAAAGGTTATTGGTTGATTTGGGTAAGATAGGGTATGTGAACCCCTTATACCGCTCAGCATACTCCACCCTTCACCGTCACTCTAGAGGCACAGAACTGACATGTTACTGTGTGGACGGACGACAACACTCACATCCGGAATCCACTGTCAGGTAAGGGAGACTAAACGCACATCCAAAATTCCGTGTCCTGGCATGTCTGCGATACTTGAATCCCATGACACCATACTTCAAGGGCCGCCTCCAGCTTACTTAGCGAACTGCTCAACAAGTATCTAGATCTATGTGTATAATGAGTGGTGGGTGTTACCTTCAACCTTATGCCATAGTCACGGTGGCAGTAGGTTGGTGCATGACTGAGACACCATAACACGTACTATAATAGAATTTGATGGTAATGTTCGATTACAGGATTCACAGAATCGCAGACCAAGGCAGCCACTCAGTCCACTGTCACCAGTTCTGGAAACATGAGAAGGCTCTGCTGGTGGTTCACGAAGAGAAGGCCGAGGGTACACAGGACGAGTGGGTCAGTGGCGCAGGCACACAGTATACTTGCATCGGCAGCCTGCTAGAACGGAGTTGCACAATTGCCAGCTCTTGACGTGCTGCAACTCCTCCTTTGCAGTCGAATCATTTATTCTGGTCGTTTTGTTCTCGATCGATGTAATCTGAATGTGCCAAATTGGAGAACAAAAGAACCAGTGTCCCGTCCCGCTTATTTCTCGCTCAGGTCAGCTACAGTGAGTCATCCGCCCATCGCCCCGGATGGCGGTCGTGTAAGGGACACACTGAACTTGTTAAATTATATTGGACCCATTTCGCCCGAATTTTTATTTCAGCATGTCCGAAACTAATCAGAAGCTTGCCTGCCAGTGAGCGGAAGGAGTCACTGGATGGTCCCGTGAATCAGTTAACCACAACGGTGGTGGCGGGAATACAGAAAGGACCGACTGAATCAATCGAAGCCATTGGGCGCATCAGAAAACCAATGGAAATTGGCCAACCAAGCCAATGCTTACAGCTTACCGAAACCTGAGTCAGTGGGCGCGGGCGCTTCGGAGTAGGCGGACTAGTCACTACAAGTCCGAGTGGCACGCTTATGTAAGTTGGTCAGTGGGCGGCCACAGCCTGAGCGCCATCCTACATCATGATGGTGGCTTCCGCCACGGCGAGGCTCCTCAATTTCCAACCTCGAGTATTTCATGCAGAACGCCAGTTTCAAGTTCCTTTGATGGGTTTCTGAATGCCAACCTGGGGAATGTTAAAAAACCTGGTACATAGCTGAGTCAGTGTAGCCGTGCACCCTGAGTTCCCTGGGTCACTCCTATTTCCAGTGTCCACCATTCTCTATCGATTACTAACCGCTCTCCAACTTCATGGACATTACTCTCATCAACCCCTTCGTTCCGCAGAGATGCGCTGTCACCGCAACCACGACACCTAATCATCTCGACCATCCGCATCGCTTTGCGCTGGACATGTCAGGTATAGCATGTATGTTGGGCGGCGATGACGCTGTTCACGCTATGGCTGCCGCCCACGTCTGTGAGAAGAGTCCTCTACTTGGATTATACAATGGACCTGGTGCACTGCAGATAGCCAGGCAGTTGAACTCATTCTGGAAATCCGCATACTCTCACACAAATTCCAATAGCATCATGTCAAATGGCGTCCATGTGGACCCTACCACATTATTCCAATGGTCAACTTTTGATGGACCAAAGTTTCGCGCTGCACATTCGGGGACCGTGATCGACAGAACGAGCTGTTTAGCAGCACTCTTTGTGAAGGAGTGTGCTGCCGGGAATTTGGAGGAGCAGGTAGTCGAGGGGAGGAAGACACGACCAGTCAGAATAACCATCGCCGACCTTGGTCGGGCCCCCAACCCAGAGTGGCGCACCACACGCAACAGTGCCTGCACTGTGCTCTACGCCAGCTTCCCTGTCGCTACCAGCATAGGTGCGGGTGTGCTATGCGCTATTAGAGGAGACTTGTATGCATCCTCATTGATTCTGGTGGGTATCATTGCAAGCGGTATCTCCTGCTTCGTTCTCGGATCGGCACGACTTGCCTTTACCCACCCAGAGCCTGCCAAAGGATCGCCCGCTGGCGACGGAATTTTAGGTTCCGATCAGGATATCATTCTTTTGAAAGGAACAGAAGGCTTGGTGAATTCCATCACCCGGGGCGCGCTCTCCCTTCGCTTCTCAAGTAAAGCCCACTTTGACCTCGTATGGTGGTGTTCCGCGCTCTTTTCTATTCAAGGAATAACCCAGCTTCTTCTCATCCCGTATGCATCGCTTTTTGGTCAGGTCATGTTCTTGGCCTCCGTGACGGTCACCGGGCTGTACCATGCTTCGATTTCTTCATCAAGGGAGGAGAAAGCGGCTCGAAAGGTGTTATTTCAGATGGTGCAGAGTCCTACATTGCACAGATATACGCTTGGTACACGGACGAGTGCGGTGGTCTTCATCCTCCTTGTCCTACGTGCGCAAGATTCGATGAACCTTCTCAATGAACTGCTCCCTAACGATACGAAGGTGTGGAAGCGATGGAAAGAGTTGGTGTTGAACAAATTGCAGCACCCCGAGAGGTTCTTATCCGAAAATAAGGTCAGGCATACGGAAGACTTTACAGGGCAAGAACAGGCCTTGCTGGAGACATTGTACGAGGACGCACGAGCGGCGTATAGTGGCTACAAGCACTATCTCGGAGCTGATTTGCTATGAGCCCTTTGCCAGCCTTGTTAGGCAGCGTACATGCCAGTTCAACCATTACCAGTATTTGATGTCTGCAACATTCCGTAGCTTTATGCCCTCTTGTTTGTCTGGATTGCTAGATACTTAGTTATATCTTGAATATAAACGCCCGCATGGGTTGAACGCGAACTCTGCATATTCTCCAATCTTGAATATACGCAGCCGCGAACCGGCGGCGCCAGTGTCATCAGGACGCATTGCGACGTCATGCCAATATTTATTAATGCTAACGTTTGATGGGCCTTAACTTGGAGTTGCCAGGTGACGACAAAGGGACAGCATAATTTGCAGGAAGCCGACCCGCACAAATGAACGTTAACGCCCAGCGCCCAGGGGCGGACCTCCTCCGACGCTGGTTAGTACTAACCATACATATATCGTGCTGATAAGGAATCCTGATATCGCTAGTACTAGTATCTGGATCATGACAGCCGTAGTAGGCAGGTGCCAAAATATACATGGGAGTAGGGCAAACGCCGGATGATCGCCGATCATCGATACCCATGCACCATGTGACGCGATGCCACAGGAGTTGCATCATCAAGCTCGGAGCTTTTGTTTTCCCTCGACAACCATGTCTCAACTGCAATAAGTTCGCAAATGGCGCACATGATCGATTGACCGTTCACTGATAGCTAAACATAGTAGTTAAATAACGAAAGATTCAACAAGCCGCATAGTGCTAAAAATACAACCTAAGAAATGGTGAAAGGTAGAGTATCTGATGATCGTAAATCGGAAGGCGCTTAGTACACGATAGAGTAAACCTGGGATGGGACTAGGGTGCGCTGGAAGCTGGCAAAGAACAAAGGATAACATCCATCACGAGTTGAACAGTGAAGATGCTAACGAGTTAGAAACAAGACTCCTTCGAGACGTGATCATCATACTGATACTTTTAGCTTGAGCAGCACCGGACAGTAGTACTTTGATGAACAGATAAGATCTGAGGGGATCACTTGGAAGAGGAGTAGCTGGCGTAACCACCGAACGCCGCTTGAGCATCGCCGTACAGCGTCTGAAGTAAGGTCCTTTCTTCCGCACTGAACCCGTCCAAGTCCCAATCCGCATCTACGAACTCGAGCTTCTCCTTGCTAGAGATTCGACTAACGACCGTGTCCTTCCACTGCCTCCACACTTTGGTATCGTTAGGCAAGAGTTCATTGAGAATTCCGGAGGGGTCTTGAGGCTGGAGGACGAGGAGGACAAATACCACCATGGTCGTGCGTGTTCCCAAGCTGTACTTTGTCAAAACAGGCGCATTGAGAACGCTATCGATAAGGATGTCGCGTTGAATCCTCTCCTTATCCAAAGAGGATAGCCATGAATTATAACTCCAAGAGACGGCGAGGGATACAACAAACATAATTTGGCCGAACAAGGAGGCTTGAGGGATGAGGAGTAACTGGGCGATGAATTGGAAAGTGAGGAGGACGGAACACCATCCGATGTTTTCATAAGCTGGCGCGCTGGTGAACCGGAGAGAAAACCTGCCGCGGGTGATGGAGTTCACAGCCCCCTCCGGACCGATGAGCAAAACAATCTCGTTATCTGAGCTGAGGATGCCATCGCCAGGAGGAGATCCCTTGGCGGGTTCAGGATGGAGGAATAGGAACTGTCCAGAGCCGATGACAGCACAAGCGACGCCACTCGTGATGATGCCCAGGAGAATTAATGAGAACGCATACCAATCCCCTTCAACACCAGACGCAATGCAGGTGCCGACGCTGACAGAGATGGGGATGCTGGCAAAGACGGGAGAGTACGTGTTGATGCGCTTCGGGTGCATCTCAGGCGGAGGGGCGTGCTTGAGCTCAGCAATTGTCACTCCAGCGGGCCGAGTTACCCTTCCATCAACTTTTTTTCCCTCTCGTCCAGCACACTCTTTCATAAAGAGAGCAGCCGGGTGGCCACTCTCTTCGATGATAGTACCCGAGTGGGCTGCTCTGAACTTGGGGCCCTTTAAGCCGTCCAATTCGAAAAGGGTGGTGGGATCGGTGTGAACCCCGGGGAAGAAACCATCGAAGAACCTGGATTTTGCAAGCCGCCCGTATCGTTTGCCGATCTCATATGACCCTGGGGTATTATACCAGCCCAACCAACGCCTGTTTTCATAGACATGCACGGTCGCCATGGCGGACACTGCCTCATCTCCACCAAAGACGCCGGCCACGCCCGAGGTGTCCAGAGTGAAGCCGGATTGGTCGAGTGGCAAGGTGAGCGGGGCCATCGAGCGCCGACCGACGGCACTAAACATGTCGGGAATGTACATGTGAGTGGGAGTCAGGGGATGCAACTGACAGCGTACGAAACAAACGCTGAGATGATTGAAAACATGAGTCGGCGCTCACTGCTTGGGGAGGACTTTCTATTCCTGGAAGTGCGGGTGAAGTGCGGGTGCGAAGCGAGTCACGAGGTACGAGAAGAGCGAAAGACAGATTAGGACTGCGGCGCGCCGTTCCGCCACCCTTTATACCTATCGCTTGTGGCCTCTGGTGGTGGTACTATTGTCTGTGAGGAAAGGCGGAAGCCGACAGCACAACGCTCCGTCGAAACGTCGACTTGGAACAATGAGGAAGCAGCACCACTCGTTACGTCATTATTACATCATTATTACATGCTGTAGCCTTCTCCCCGGAGCTTTTGGAACCCGCCACATGACCTCACATCCACGCGTTGGACTACCGGGTGACTGGCATGTTAGCGTGCGGACTTCGCTCGTCACCCGACCTCCGCATCTCGGGAATTACGGTAATACGGTAGTCACATTGAAGTTGGCTGGTAGCTGAAGAGGAGCTTGAATTGATAACGGACCAGTTCGCGATGTGTGTTTCAAGTTTTTTGGTGACTCAAAACACGCGCGGTGTGCTCTTCGGCGCAAGATCCACCATCGTAAGTCTCACGCGGACCCTTTGCGAGGGACCCTCAACTATATCGCAGTCTTCGCACCGAACTCGGATCTGTTAGGGGCGGAGGTGGATGCAGCGAAACATTCCAAATCCACAAACACGGATTGCTTTGAGTGAGAAGAGTGTCTGAGGATGATTGAGGCACTAAGTGCAATGGGAAAATGACCTGGCTGATGCAAAAGCGAGCAGAGATGTCCGCATTTTGGCTGAATAATGGCATCGAGCAATCCAGATAGTGCTACTCCTTTCGGGCCCTTGGTTTCCAGATAGGTGGGACTAACGTGGTAACTCAAAACCCACCTTCAGGTCCATACGCCTCTGCATGCTGTGCAGAGTTACTCGTAGAATATTAGATCCTAGTTTCCGATCCAAACCTCATCAGGACACATAATTCCAGGACACGTGTGATGTTTGTTTGGCTGCATCTGGAATTGATAAGAATTACAAACCGAACGAAAGTTAGGTCGTGAAGCGAAGCAACTTAAGCGCGAATCCTGTTGAGCACAGGGTTATATATTTGGTCGTGTACGCTGGGAAAGATAATGCCTATAATTAAAGGGAGGATAGTGCCTCGATTATCACCAGAACTATTCTGGTCTCACTGAGCGTCTGTTGGGTCGAACGAGGCGGTAGAGCCACTTTGGAAAGCACGGGTAGGGGACCGGCCCGCGGCCGACGGCATTCCTGCCTCCCACCACAGTTGTAAATGGGCTGTCCCTCACATAGAAAGCGTAGGTAGTCCGTCAATAATTCGACTATATGACGTCGCTCACATTTCGAGTCAGGGTTCCAATTCTTACAAGAAAGCTGTTGCGACCGGTAACGCCAGCATGGCTAGGATTCAAGTAACAGATGTCTTGGGTACTTCAAGTTTCCGGTCGCAAAACGGGTGCTAGTGGGTCGGTGGCTGGGTGAAGGCATCGAGGGAAGGTATGAATTGATTCATCTTGACCGCAAGTAGTGACGAGATGCTTGCGCTGCGAAACGGTTTCGATTGCTTGAATGACCGTCAATTGGCTGCCAAGATGAAAAGCCTTGTGGGCCTGGCGACCACATTCGGGGATTACCACTAGCAAAATCAATGGGCCGGCGTGCTGTCCTCACCTGGCCAGTGGCCGTTGGCGCACAAAGCCTCCACTTGCTGTGAAGCATTGTCTCTAAAGACTCCGGCACCTTCGCACCCCAGGAATCTCGAGCTTGACATGCAAAAGTGTAATAGCGGGAAGAAGCTGGCGAGGCCCGGTTCTCGGTTCGTCCCGGCGGTGTGAATACGTAAGTGGTAGACTCTCAGACTGCTGTTAGCAAGCACTCAGGCTGGCCACGAGCGGCTCAGCTGGCAAACGTACACAAAAGTGAGTTTCCAACGACGGGCCTTTGGCTACTAAATGCACGATGGCGCTATCGGTAGCATCTCCGATCACGATGAGCCTGTTGGGCATATTGGCACGTGGTGGAAAAATCAACTCACGTGTATGTATAATCAGATTTGTTTGCGCATTATTTGTCTACGTGCGGGCTCTTGAACCTGGGGGATTTAATCCCGAACATCCACCCACTTTTTCCTTTCGTTCGTTCCTAAGGTCTTGACGGCTTTTGAGACTACCAGAGTAGAAGGCTGTTGCCATTCCACGCATCAACGCACCCCACGTTCCCTCAAGAATTTGATCACGATCGCTTTACCATGATTCCCTTCATCCTCACCATCTCACTCGGGTTTATGTCTTTTTTGGCTTCAGCATTCGTCATTCTTCGCATTGTGATTCCCATATTGCCTCCTCATCCTTTGAGTCGACGAGTGGCCCCGGTGAGCTCATCGCTGTGGAAGCAATTGTCGTAATTAACATGCTGTGCATAGTCCGAGTTTGGACTTCCGAACTATAACTTCCGCTCTCTCACTTCGGCTGACAAGAGCCACCTCTGGCTAGCCTCGCTCGACCTCCTTGCTCTTTCCATCTTCATCTGGCAAGCTGCTTCAGAATACTCTGGCGGAACAACCGGTATTTTTTATGCAAAGGACGCCACCGCGGCAGCCAGGCTCTGGTTCGCTTTGACGATCAGACAAGGTTGCTTGTTCGTTGTCTCGGGATTGACCCTCATTCACATCCGCATGGGCCGTTCGGTATCGTTCGGTCGAAAACATTGGATGATATGGGCTCCAACACTACTATTGGGGTTGGCCTCCACTACACTCGCTGCGATCTTCGCAAGCGCGGGTATTCCGAGTCTCTTCGCTGGCATCATCGCATATTCGACCATTATTGTTGTCCTGAGCACTATCGCCTTTGGTGGTTTGGTTTACACTTTGATCGTCATTAAACGGAATTTAGCAGCTCTAAATGAACCTGCGGACACTTGGCCTCCGTTGAAGGAGGTCGAGGAGAAACGACGTCCTTTTGCGACGGAAGACGTGGACGGTCTCCGGGAAGGATGTTCTTGGCTTACTTCTGACGCTGGCTCTTCCCGTCATGAAAGTATATCCAACTGGTCTTTCTCTACCCATCATACGTGTCAAGGGTCCCGGCACAGTCCCGCCGCATCTCATCCATACTCGCAATCCAAGTCAGTGCACTGGTCCAATCCGGCCGCGTTGGGAAGTGACCCTTCCATCCCTCCCGTACCTCCGCTTCCTTCTGTTTATCGGTCGGACGTGCCGTCGGCCCGTGGCACGAGCGATGATCCTGATCCGTTCCGCCGTGACATGCCAAGCCGCCCTCGTCTAGGTTCTCAAAGCTCCTGGTTGAGCTCGCCATCTGTTTCACAGGCAACCCTCTCTGCTTGGTCTTACTCGACTACTCCAATAACTGGCAGTGTCGCGGATGCTAATGCAACATTCCTTCCTCAGGCCGTGCCCTCCCGCCCTGTTACTCCAATGGCCAGCGTCGTCGATCTCAATGCAACGTTGCTTCCGCAGACGGGAAACTCGCGGCTTGCAACACCTTTGGCCAGCGCAAATGTGCTTGGTGGCTACGGCTACACGGCTGATGCAGAGAAAGGCATTGCGTCGCTTGCCGTTAATGGTGGCGAAATCGAGATTTCTTATTCCAGATACGTATTCTGGTTGCTTTCCATCTGGGTTCCCTTTGTCAGTACTTCTCATCATCTGTATGAGTCCCCACTGATGTATTTCGTCAGACTTTATCCTTGCCATACTTGGTGACGTTCGCGACTTCTGGGTCTGTTCCGAAAGAAGTTCTTCCTATCATGCTTGTTCTTTCTGTGACTGTGTCCTCCCCTCTGCTAGCGCTCAATATCCTTATTCGTTCTCCGATCCCCATTCCAACCGGTCTGTTTGATGTTCACGCCGAACCACCTTCCGTTATCATGCGAGCGCCATCTCCATCCGACACCTTGGCTACGTACTGTCGTGAATACAAGACAAGCGGCAGTGTTACGGTTGTTGAGGGTCGCCGATCCGGTGACGTTTGGATTTCTCAAGGTGATGCGGTGGGAAGGAAAGGGAAACTTGGTCGTGCGCTTGGTCTTATGACCCTAGTCCCTAGGCTGGCAGTTCTTCCGCCGGAAGAAGGACAAGACGGCGAAATCACACCACCTTTACCCATGCAAGAGGACACTTTCAACAATTCGATGACTCCCGCGCGGCAGTCCATCAATAGTGTGGAACTAGGTCGGCTGTGCACAGAATCGAAGGCTTCCTCGCATTTTTCCGGAGACGAGGCGTTTGCCACTAGGATCATGATCGCGCAAAGACACTACTCGGCTGTGGCTACCACGGTTGTTGTCCCTGCGTCACCAGAGAAGGCAAGGATGCCTGATGGGCTGTTGGGCGTAGCCACTGGAATTGATGTTGCGCCGCCCGTCACCCCTACCGTCCTGTCCCATCGTCGCTCTCGCTCAGTACCGTCTATTTTGAATCAAGCTGTCAGCACTCCCGACATCAGTGCACCTCCTTGTCAACCTTTGCCTCCTACGCCCCCCAACATCCGCAATGCCAAGCAGACTGCAAAACAGCTCCTCCACAGGAAGTCTCGTTCGTCAGACTGTTCATTCAATGCGGTTTTCGGTGACGACATTAAAGAAATTGACGCGCTTACTGCTGGCGTTTTGCCACTCCTCGTGCCAGGGCTTACGTTAGGCGAGGACATAAAGATCCGAGATTGGGAGGAATTCACTCCGCCTTTGAGCAGTACGGTCACCAAGAAGATGTCACGTGTGGCCCAGAAGTCATCTGCTGGACCTGAGTTTGGCGTGTTGAGTAGGGATGGTTTGAATGCTTCTCTCCAGTGCCACTCCACCCCTATGCAGGAAAAGAAGGATCATAGACTTGGAGGGAACAGGGTCTCGACAGTATCGGGGTCGACACACAAGAGCAGTTGTCTCAGTCTTTCCAGGTATCGGTGATCTGATGGTTCCACTGAAGTTTACTGACTCCGTCCTAAGTCCCAAGGATGTTGTTAATACTTTGACGGACAACGTGGACCAGGAATGTGCTACCGGGCAGTATACAGCCTCCGGCGCCGATCGACATAATACGTTGGGAGACGAGGTTGCCTCTCCGGTCGTCACTGTGTCATTAACAAACCAAGGCCAGCGACACGTCCTAGGTGACGGGGCCTTGGGTTGCTCAGCATCTGGTCATAATGTGGGGCCCCGAATCGAGGTTCCTGACCCAACGAACACTGTCAGGACTTTACTCACCACTCTGATCCCGCCTTCGGCCACTTCGACCGCTACTCTATCTGATGTCGAAGGCACATTTCAACCGTTCGCTCAGAGCACGCCTTACGATGCTCGGAAGGGCAACCCGTACCCGAGAAAGCTCCAGGGAGCAGGTGCGGGGCAGACCACCTCCTCTCGTCGATCCAGTATCGTATACATCACATCCGAGGGAAGACTCTCTGAGTTAGTAACGTCTGAATCTCCAGATACATCTTTGCCTTCGGTGGTGAAGCCCCTAGTACGCAAGGCCAACATGCTACTACCCAAACTATCTCCACCGGATGGACCCATCACGATAAATGGGGGTCTCCGACCACTTTCTCTCCTCAAAGATCGCAATCCGAACACCTCCAAAGTCACTGCCAGCGGGACGCGACCGCTTATTCTGGAAAAGAAGCAAAAAGCGAAATCAAGACACAAGGCTGACGAGAATCACGATCCCAGCGCTGCCGGCGAGTATCTGAAGTCGACGCGACCACTAGGACGCTCCGACTCAAGCAAGCTGAGAGAAAAACTTCGCAGGAACGAAGTTTTGCCAACGGTGGTTATCCGACCGCCTTCGAGCAATGCTAAGACGGGATGCCCATACGAAACCCGGTGAAGAGTATGATGACCTTGCTTTCGTTGATGTCTATTGGTTGGTTGTCATGTTAAGCTTTCCGCGCTCTCACAAGTTGCCCCACGATCTTGACGTTCGGAGTTGGGCTTCCAGCCTTATATTCATATAATCTCGCCCTCGGCATTGACATAATGTCCATACCCCCTTTCCTTTATGCATTTGGCCTTCTCATACGACTTACGACCTACATACACACGCATCCATAGAAGACACATACACACATTACGGCCGGAAACGTTCAACTGATACCTTTTTCACGATTCACTTTGTTAGCTTATTCTGACACACGTGTTATACCCTCTATGCTCACCATTTCATCTCATCAACAATATGCTGAACAACTTACGTAGTTCCGTGATATCTAATACGATCGCATTTGACCCATCATTTCCGCGAGCTGGATGAAGTCACTGGATCAAATCAGGTGTTGATGATGTCGTTCTGGACCCTGAGCCGAAGAACGATTTACTCAAAAAGGAGATCAACACCGTATCGTGGCTTGTTCCAGTATCATGAGTCTCATTCAAAAGCTCGTTCGGAGGGATCTACTCTGGAGGAGCCAGCGGAGACTCCGCTCACATCTATCCTCAAGTAGTCTACCAAGACTGCGCCTCCTCTCCTCCTATGGGTCAGATAAGGAGGTCTCTTTCGGCACCTACAGCGTAATCCTTCCCGAGGAGCCTTTTGTATGGGGCGTGTCCCACATCATCCCACCGACCGTCCCGTCAACGATTGCACGACCGCCCTATGCGCATACACGGACGCCCACAGACAACGTGCTTCAAGACGATTCTTTTGCGACTGCGCGTTCCCAAGGAAAGGAAGACGACGGCGACGGCCGGATTCGACTCGGGAGCGAGGAGGAAACTAGACTTCGAGCTGCTGCAAAGCTGGCACGCAAGGTTCGTGAATTTTCAGGTACGCTTGTTCGGGTGAGAATCATCTCTTTTGGTTTGTTATTATACTCGTCGGTGGTGGTAAAGTGGCATTGACATTCCCCGCACATTGCGCGTATAGCCAGGGGTAACTACAAACACAATAAACGCGGCCGTACACGAACTTATTGTTGCGCACGGTGCCTACCCATCTCCTTTATTCTACCATGGATTCCCTCGGTCATGTTGTACCAGCATCAACAACGTCGTAGCCCACGGCATACCAGACGAGTGCGTATTCGTATACATATTTTGACGTTGATCTGCAACTATTGGCCGACTCTCAATGGTAGTCGGCCGCTTGAAAATGGGGATATCATCAACATTGACGTCACTGTTTACTTCGACGGTTATCACGGCGACACCTCGCAGACATTCTTAGTCGGCACTGTCGTACGCGCGCAATGTTTTCCTTTTATCGTTGGTTCACGCGTGTTTCATACATCTAGGACCAGCCTGGACGCGATCTTGTTTCAATCACCAACGCAGCGCTGGAGGCCGGCATCCGCGCGTGTGGGCCCGGGCGTCCATTTAATGGGATCGGCAGGGCCATCCATGAGCTGCTGCGTGATACGCCTTATTCGGTGTGCAACGCGTTTTCGGGACATGGGATCGGTAGAGTGTTCCATCGTCCTCCATGGATATATCACACGTGTATGTCCTTATGTCTTCTGCCCCGCAGCATGAGTGTAATCTTTTTCTCACTAGTGAACGAGGAGCCAGGAGCAATGCAGCCCGGGAACTGCTTTACGATCGAGGTACGGAGCTTTGACTTGACTTGACAGTCATCTCATTTTTTTCGTGACATAGCCCTGCATCGTCCAAGGATCGCATCCCCAGGTGTGGATATTCCCAGATGGGTGGACAGCATCGACTGAGGCGAGTACATAGCGTGCCTTTGATGCGAGCCTTCCTTGACAATGACACACAGAACTGTGCTCGCAGTGCACAAGCTGAGCATATGGTATTGATTACAGAGACAGGCGTGGAGGTTCTGACATTGTGAAGAGTCTGTCTCGTGGCGACATCCTGGTAGAGGGTCGGTCAACATGAGCTGTCCGAAATGCGTCACTTGTGCGTACCGTATAGTAATCTTTACCAGTGATGCAACAGGCAGACAGCTTTTTACCTTTTACTTGAAAAAATTGGTTTCCGGTTCAAGATAAGTATTTCCTAAACATCTACATCAGTCTATTCGTCAAGAGTAACATATACCACAGCTAAGTAAAATATGCAATATGCACGAGTTATGGAATGGAAAACATCTACGTTGGGAAGAACACAGGACGTGAAAAAAGTATTCTATTCACCAATGGCCAAGGGTGGTCCCTTCGAACCCGATCTCAAGCCACTTCTCGACACCTTCTATCTCCTGGCCTCGCGGCTCGCCGAGGCCTTGGAAACCGATCTTGTGGTAAACTCTGCGAGCAGGTACTAGCTCCGGTGAGTTGCCAACATAGAGAACGACACGCTTCTTCTTCTGCAAAATCCTATCGAGAAAAAGAGTCAGATGTGTATGCCGAAGGAAAGGGAGTTGATGCTGACTCGTGACAGATACGGTGTAAAAGGCGCGCCGCACACCCGCGCCCGCGCCAACTCTCCGGTGTGTACACCTTGGTCACGGCCGTGACATTGTCCGACTCCCTAGTCGTGGCAACTAGGCACGCAATCTTGGGCTCTTCACCCGCTTTCTCGATCGCGTGAACCCAGACCTGCTGGTTCTTGATCATCTTCTTCGCCTCTAATTCTGCTCCTGCATAGTCGAGTATAAACGGCGGCTGAAAAAGAAATTTAGAATTCACGAAGCGGACAAGGGCGAGAAAAAAGATGACTCACCGAAGTCTCAGAGAACTCCTTGCACATGATTTTGAGTGCGCCGAGATCGCGTTCCTCTGCAAGGCGGAGATGGATAGTGACATCGTCCGACCCTGAGAGGGTAGACACGGATTCCGAGGGCCTCCTGAGTGTCTCGCCAGAGCAGAACGTCAAGGTCGCATCATAGTATGGATCCTTCAGAATCCTAATGCCATGCTCTGGACCTAGCTGGCTCACGAATGCTTCTGCAAATTTCTCTGCTACGGGGGCGAGCGCAAAGACAGAAAAGACTCTCTGCGGAGGGACCTCGCCGAGCAACCGCTGGACGAGGAACAGCATGGCATCGGCAAGATAAGGACCCCGCGTTTCCTCCTCCGCAAGTTCAGCGGGCGATTTGCACGAGACGATGAAGATGGGATAGTTCCCTAGTGGCCCCTTGGTACACGACAGGACAAATGCAACGTCATTTGGACCGTCATAAATAGCGATCCACAGTTGTTCGCTGTCGCCTCCACGAGGAAAATCCATGGCCTGTTTAGAAAATGGGAGGATAGTATTGGCTGCTTCTTCTCTACGCAAAAGCGCATTCCTAACATCTTCTGCAATGTCAGAAGCATGGCGAAAGGCGCGGGATCGTGGAGCAGCGGACATGATAAAGGGGTAGAAAGGTAAGGCGGGAAGTGGGTAAGGTGGTCGGGTTGTGGCTTGTCCGGACGGTCTAATCTTTTATACCATTGGGATTTGAACTGGATTCGGAAGCTACGCAACAGCTGCCAGTCGATCATGGATGGCTCCGGTGATTTAGCCAGGTTAGCGTGCGATCCATCCTGCACCAGGGGATAATGGAAGCTGAAAATGAGCGGAACCGTGCGGTGGCTCCAGGAAGGGAAGGAATGATGAACGGAGCCACGACGGAAAACGTGGCAGATGGCGTCCTGTGATAGCCGATACCAGTATAATGCCACTGGGAGGCTCTGATATTAAAAAAGGGCGCGTCTGCCTTTTAGATCACATCTTCATCCTTTTATCGAGGTTAGGGGACCTTCCAATGGAAGACTAAAGCCCGCGGTTTTGCGTAACGTTGCCAGTGCGGGTGGTGGAACGGTAGATACACAAATTCAATGTGCAATGATAGAAAGAGCCATCCTGATTACGAATTTTATTATGAATAAACCCTTAACATATCCGAGTCTTGAACCTGACCAGCAACGGATAACTCAAGACGGAGGACGACTCACCGCCGCTTCCACGTTTAGACTCGGGGGACGGTTGCACAGCCACTCACCTCAAACCAATTACATGCGAACAAATTGTGGCTTTCCGCACCGTGGATGGGTAGCCAAATTCGATGGCCGCGAGGATCCCTCCGCACGCTTTGATGGACGTAAAGCCTGCCTCACGAAGCGATGTCCTATTGCAGGACCGTGTGGCGCGTTTGATGTCCTTTGAATCGTATCCCGTGCTCAAGCGCTCTATGAGTACGCTTCATTATTATTCTGTTTGTAGCCTTTGGCTAGTTGGACTTGCGGCACCGACGAGCCTATTATTTTTGATAGCGGCATACGGAACAGTGAGTTAGCTGCCTTACACTCGGCATTTTGCGGCCAGCTGAATACCACGTGTGTTAGATGATTCTGCTATTTTTTCTCTTCTCCGCCCTCCATTCCTTTGCACGTGCATACCTGAAGCTACGTATGTATGACTTGTGAGATTCGAACGGAATCGTTACGGCTAATAATCAAATACCCGCAGTCGATACACAGGATGGCCCCATAGATCCGAAGCCTAACTTCGCTCAAGCAGTTGCAGCTGCGATTAATTAATAATGATAATAACCACTCGAATCTTGATGGGAAACGTGCCGAAGCGCAACCCAATCGGGATAATCGCAAGGCCGTTGAATGGCTATAGGAGCCACAGCACCGTTTCCCCTGTCTTCCACACGGAGTGCGATTTTACCGTCTTAGCTTTTCACTATTATCTGCCCACCTTTGGGCTTGGTTAGCATGCACCCCTTTAATTCCCGAACAGGATGGCGTTTGCAGTGTGCACACAACATACGGGCCGGAGCTAATAAATGGATCACACCGCCCCTTTCTCATTGTCCTCCCAGGTAAGGGAATATCCTCTGGGACATCCTGTGGGCGCACATTTCCAGCGCGCTGGTACAAAACACAAATTAACACAAAGAAGGGGGAGTGCATGTCCTCGGCCCAAACGCTCACTACACGCTCCCGGACCTCCCTTCACAATGCAGCCAAGCTAATCAAGTCGGCAAGTTTCTCTGCGCTGAAGTTCTCGTGCCGCGGTTTGATCTCGCAAGGAAGTTCCTCAGGGTATCTAGGGAAAGAAAACACAGCAGATTTGTCGTGGAGACGTGGCCAGAGAGAGGAAAACATGACGTACGTTGATGTACCTACCGCCCATTTCACATTAACACCATTCAGACCTGGGTCCCACGATGGGGGTGCCTCGAATCGAAAGACAGAAAGTAAGGACACAATTGAAATCCAGAGAGATCCATCTGCAAAGTGCTTTCCGGGGCTGGCATTTAAAATGCATCATACGAAGCAGGTCAACACGAACACCAGAGGCAAGGAAAAATATGGAAAGATGCCTACCAGGGACGTCGGCCGTACCCAAATGCGAAAGTGAGTTCATCCACCGCTGGGCTGTTCCCGCATAGAAAGCGCTCCGGTTTAAATACTTCGGGGTCGGAGAACTGAGTTGGGTCTCGAGCTACTGCCCTAGGGGTAGTTAGTTAGAGAATGGACAAGCCATGTATGAGTGGGTCATGGGCTACACACCAGGCATTGACTACCACTGTCGCACCTAAATGCACGAGTCATTTATGACCACGAACAACAGGAGAGAACGAGAAACCTCCAGGGATATGGTATCCTTCATATACATCATCATCTACGGTTGCATGTGGAATACCTTGAACAGTGTGACATTGCATCAAATCGAGCGGCATAAATATACTTACCAAGAGGTACAGTTGGGTGCCACCGCAATGTCTCCTTCACTACAGCTTCCACATACGGTAACGATAGTCGATCTTCCCAGTTGGGGAGCCTCGGTAATCCATTCCCAATGACAGAATCAATCTCAGCCTGAGCCCGAGCCTGCACCTCTGGATAAAGAATCATTGCCAAAAGGAAGATCATCAGGGTGTGATGAGTCTGACAGTGTGATTAATAGAAGGCCGTGGAACTGTAAGGAAAAACTTCATACAGTCTCTGCCGCACCTAGCCCCATTTGCATGAGACACAGCGTGCCAAGCAAAGGGGTCACTTACCGCCAAATATAGTCACACAGGCCGCTTTCAGATGTTCTTCGAGGGAGGCTGCGTTTGCTTCAGTCTTTGCCGTGGCTTGGATCTTCAACAAAGCATCAGACGCCATGGAGGAGGAGGCCGTCCCTGCTGCCTAGGAGAGTAAATGTGCGGTAAATGTGCGGTAAATGTGCGGTTCGTTAGCTCAACCATCGTGCGAGTTGGCCATGCACAAACCATGTCGTTCTTTACATATTCAAAAGCTGCATTCGTCGCAGGCCAGCTGATCTTTCGCAGCGTCAGAGCATAACGCCTAAACTTTGACCCCGGAAACCACTCAGGAAGATATTTGACTAAGGGAGCGCCCGTCAGTCCGTAGAATCCCTATCATAACGACTGCATGAACTATTTACGGAATGGAAATCCGCTGAACAGCGCAAGCGTCTTGAACCGGCCTAGATCCTCCAGAATATCTGTTACTTGCCGAAGCTGGACCAGAATTGGATCATCAAACCCCGCAGCATCGTAGCCATACACAGCCGCCACGATCACTGCGGCACCGAACCTGTCGGAGTACTTAGCGAGCCGTTCAAGGCAACTCACCAATGCCTCAGAGTCGCAAACGGTCTTACACATATAGATGCCTCGCAAAATCCTGGGGTTTCGATAACAGAGACACCATCAAGTCATGCGTTTTTCGTAATTGAATAGGGCGAAATGATGGAGTCGCGATGCGGTGGAATGTTTGATGAAAGAATTGAGAATGGAGCCGCCAGTGATTGCCGTATGGTAAAGTCGAAGAAAGGTAGTCTATACCCATGCTATCCACAGGACTATCAGAGGCATCGAACAAAAAAAGCGGGAAATGACCGCACAATTTGGCCATGGAAACCATGAGTGCGGGACGACTGGAGTAGTTTTGCGATCGTTTACCAAGCAGTTCTCGCGCGACCTTGTCCGAGTTAATGACGATGAGGTCCTGATTCCACAGCTGAGTATAGAGAATTGGACCTGAATGTTCACATGAGCTAGGGCGAGTGTGCTGCCAGCCTGCCACGCAAGAACTGACGGCCTACCGCATTGTTTGCTGAATTGTGCAAGCATTTTCCAGGGCTGCCGATTACCACTTGCACGAATGTTTCCCCATAAAAAGACTTGTGACGGTCCGGGCGGGAGGCATCGATATGGAGTGTTTTTCCATCGTAGAAGAGTGACCGACAGGATGACAAGAACCCCCGAGAGAATCACCTGCTGCCATAGTGAGGAAAGCATCAGGTAGGAACTGGAAGATGATGTTGTCCCAATTCCATTATTCACTTATATAAATGATGGCGGGGTTAGAACATCATTTGCCGTATTATTTCCTGCTTCATTACCACAGCGTCTGTTGAACCGAAATTGGTTCGAAACAGAGCCGGACGCCACCGGAAGTAATCAGTACTTACTGGTTCAATGGCGGTTGATTCGTGGTCAGCGATTACGCTGGCGGCCTACAATCTTAGATTTGACTTGACCGAAATGCATGATGCATGATGAATCGTCGGCGCTCAGTTTGAATGTGTGGCGACTCACGGTATTATCATGTCACTAGTAGGTTTGATCAGGCGGTACTGGTCTCGCGTCGCCAGGAAAAGACAAAAACATGCCAGAGCTACACTACTTTTCAGACTAGGTTTACAAAAAAAAAAAGAAGTAAAGAACCCGACACCAACATGCACGATGATCTTCAAGCCGGTACGGCAATCCTCTCCGCCAAAAACCGCGAGAGCACCTGCGTCACATCTCCTCCTTCCGACTTGCCCAACATCTCCTCACTCTTCGCCAGCACAGGCTTGGCACGCGTCAATAGCGCTTGTAGATCGGCCGTCATCTCGCCCGTCATACCCCTTCTCAGGCGCTCCGCCAGCGCCCTCGGCGCCCGGCTTTTGCTCGCGTCGAGGGGGGGCGCATTGTGGCTGTGATTGTGCTCATCGGTCTCCTCCGTCGCGGCTGCGTCGAAATCGGGTTTGGATAGCCACATCGCGAGTTGCGTGACGGCGTAGATGAGGAGCGCTTCCAGGGTCTGCCGGGCGGTTCGTGTGGCTTGGCTAACCGCGAGCGGTTCGTCCCTGATGGACGTGGCAGGTATGATCGCCTGGCCCGCAGGCCTGACGACCAGGCTGCGCAGCACATCGAGGGTGCAGTTGGCAAGCTCGAGGAACGTACCCAAGGATGCCGGCTCTCCGAGCACGACTTTGGAGTGCTAACGGTCACCGGATCAGTAAACGGTTTCGACATCGACGAGATGCTAGCGACTCACGGGGACGACGAGCGCCTCGTGCAAAGGCCATTCTTCCTGCTCTTTCAGGAGCACGTCATAGGCCCGACTGACATTGACGAGCGTCGACACGATCGAACTGCACAACCGGAACATCATGTGGACCAACCGCGCTGTCAGGGGGTGCTTCCGCAGGTCTATCATGTCCAGTTGAGACAAGGCAGAATCCGTCGACTCCTTCTCCATCGCCGCTCGCTCCTCAGGAGTCACCGGTTCCAGTAATCTGGCGAGATGGTTTGGATGCGTGAGAGCGTAGTTCACTTGCTGCAAGAACACCAACACGCGCGTGGAGAACACCCGGAGTACTTTTGTGACGACCGGATTGGGACTCGCCGTCATGGTGGGCACGCTTCCAACGATGGCATAGAACAAATTGACGGTTTGCTCGACCTCTTCCAGTAAGGGTAGCGTGATGGGATCCCCAACACTCCAGGACAATGCACGCGCGATTTGTTTCCCGAAAAGCTGTATCATACCACATGCATCGGCGCTGAAGAAATGGTGCTGTTTTCCCAGAGCATAGATGACTCCGGCCACGATGGAAAGCATATGGCAATACGCCTTGTGGGCCGGACTGCGTTCTCCTGGCAGTTCGGGCAACGTTACGTCAATGAGTCCGTCACTGATGGCCACGCTGATGCTGTTGTTGCTGTATGCGGTTATGACCCCCTCGCTCGCGAATCGCTCCGCGCCAGACGGAATGCCGACAAGGGCCATGTGGAACAGGAAGATGTACGGCGAATAAAGTGGTAGTCGTCGAGCTCGGAGCAGTGGGAGATCAGAAATACCGGCGATGTCCGTGCGGACCAACAGCTCGAGGCTGGACTTGATCACGTCCGTCTCCTGGCACCGCGTGAGCCACGGTAATGAGGATGCGCTGATGTCGGGCCGGGTGCATTGCTCGAATACAGCAACGAGGAGTTCCATGTCACGGTCTAGATCCAGGTCGAGACGTGTCCGAGCAGAATCGAACGTGAGACGAAGCGCATCGATCACCATGTTCAAAGTCGCCTCGAGGAAGCCAGTGATTTTGAGGCGCTTGGCCGCATTGACGACCTTGGGGCGGGTAGTAAGATTCCGGCATTGACGGGCGCAGAAATACAGGATCTGCAAGAGGGTGCGGTGGAATGGAACGGTCACTTTGCCGAGGAACGACGCAGAAGGCGGCTGTGCTCCGCTCTGTAATAGTTCATGGACGTTGGTGACAATCGTCATGAGTGACTCGGCCTCTGCATCTGCATCCGTAGTCGAAAACCACGCGGCCTCGAGAACGGAGAGGAGGAGACCGAGTCGTACCCCGTGGATGGTTGCCATCATGTCTCCACGCCTCTTCTCCTGTGCGAGAGCCGCAGAGATGGTCGCTGCCAACGCTAGCAAGCTGGGCCTCGTCCCTTTTTCAACCCGAATAAAGGGAATCATCTGCTTGAGCAAGAACTGCCATGCCTCGGCCATGGTCGTCTGGGAGTGCGCTAGCGAAAGGTTGAGATTTATCGACGAGACCTGCTTCTCGACCGCATCGACACCCTCTTCCTCGGTAACACACTGTTGGAGTCTACTCCCTAGTAGTTTGGGCGAGAACGTAAAGCTGTCACCGAATTCGCGCTGCGAGACCGGGTCTTGGGACTGAAGTTGCTCAAGCGAAAGGCCAGGGAACTCCTGTGACAGCTGTTCAGAGAGCTTGTCATACAGAGTCGGGTCATAAGAGCTGGAAGCGCCTTCGAGCATCAATTCATTGAGCTGATCGTCTTTGAAGTTGGAGGTGAATTGAGTGTAACTAAGCGGTTTCGGGAGAGGTTCCGTGGCACACTTCGGAGTAGGCTGGAGGAATACATCCTGGCCGATGATACGGACAGCGTACGACTTGACCATGCCACGGTAGGCTTGGACGGACACTGCTTGGTTAAGATTGGACTGCCGCTCCCCATCAACGACAACAAACGACTCCACAGTATAATCCGGATCCGGCCCGAGTTCTTCGCGTGCGATCGCCGCGATCTGCTCCCAGAACTTCTTGTTTTGGCGGGCACTGTCGATCACCGATTGATGCTCCAGACCGTGCTGCCACACGACGTGAATGAAATGCACGACCGACGCGAGGAGTGGCGGATTGGCTTCCCAAAGATCCTTCCACCGTCCAAGGGTTTCCATCGCGATCTCCAGCGCACTTTTTGACTTCTTTTCGTCACTTCCCTTCTCGTCCTTACCTTTGGCGCTTGGGATAATAAACTCGCCCGTCACCAGCAGCTTAGAGAGAGCAGGCTCCTTGTCCACGGCGAGGGAAATGAAACTCCAAACGGCGCTCCGAAGAGAAAACTCTTCGTACGGGTGCTCCACGATGCGGACTAGCGAAGCGACCGTGGCTTCCGGGTTGGAGAGGTGACCGATAATCGTCGGGGGTGAAGGAACGGCCATCGAAAGCGAAGCACACAGAGAATAGAGCACGCGCATAGCTTCCAACGGAACCACGGTTCCTACGTCCCTCTCCTTCACAAACGTTGCGAGCACGTCCACAGGATCCACCCGGGCTCTCCCCGAATCGAAAAAGCCTGCACTTCCAGCCACTTTCGCGCATAATGCTTGCTCAAGCAGGGACGGTTTGTTGTTGTTGGGCGCTATTTGCTTGTAGTTGAGCACCAGGCGGGCAAGTTGAAGATGGGACTCGAGCAAGTGTATCAGGCGGCGGACATCCCCGAACCTGCGTGCGTTGTAAAGCGAGCCAAGGACATTCGGGCTGGCTGCGATGGCGGACACAAGCGGGTTAATGGTGGACGTGGTTGCTTTGTGAAGGAATGTGTCGATGGCAGCCTGGCTCAGTGAAGGGAATGGTCGATTGCTAATAGCTGGGGGTGATTGGACAAGGATGTATGCATACAATGACGAAATCCGTCGCCCGATCTCGAAACGGTCTCCAAGTTGAGAATATTTCCAGCTCAGGTATTCCACCCAAATTTCGCCATGTACAAAGTGCACGGCTCGCATGAGGACCTCCTCCTTGACCTGTCGGAGGCGCTGGTTATCGGGCGGAATGGTCAACATGGAGATGAACGCTTCTTGGAGGAGCTGCTGAACGAGGTTCAGTAACGCGAGCGTCATTGTGTATTGACCAGTAATTCTTTCGACAGGCAAAGCGACTGCTGCGAAGCCGGAGGATTGGCTGGAACCAAAGAAAGAGGTCGCGGAACGTATATACAACCAGACCCGAAGTGAGTACCGGGGCAATGTAAGCAAGGCCGAAAGTACGCTGATAGCCGAGGTGACAAGCTGAGTACGAGAGAAGCCACGAGCTTGAGGACGGCTAAGGGCTTCTTCAAGGATCATCGTCGTCAGCTGTACCAGATCCACGGAGCTGTTCTCTGTTTGAGTGGTAGAGTCACCCGTTTCAAGCGACTCTAACAATGCCTCCGCAAGCACGGGCCGATCTTGTATGACACTCCGGATGAGGTCGAGAGCATCCGTCGCAAGCGCTTCGTCACCTCCTTCGCCAATCTCCATGCCGACGTCCTCCAGTTTTAGCGTCAGAGGGGATGATCCAGGGCCCGTTCTGCCGAATGTCACGTCCTGGTACAGGTCCGTCGTACCTGCATATGCACTCCGGCGAGTGACGTACTCCGTGAGGATGTCTAGGACAACCCTCCAGCCGCTATACTCGTGCTGCCAGCATATTGCGACATACTCTCCGCCGTCGCTGCTCAGAAGCCTTCCAGTGGAACGTGGAGGTATGATGGAGCCGCCGGGTAATCGGATCGCCCGGATATTGGTATATGACAGCCCAGGCGCTGAACTCGACCGTGCATACTGAACCCTCTCATATACTGCATTAGGGCCTGCACAGGACGAAAGAGGGATGATGAGCGAAAAGGTCGGGAGTTTGTCGATGTAATAGAAGACATGTTGTGCACAAAGACCTCGTTCCGCTTCCTCCTCGTCGTCCGCGGACTGAGAGTATTCTGCAGAGGACGCGACACAGAGAGGATCGGTGTCAAGGAACCCTGACCCGGTCATTGCACGCAGCATCCTGACAAGGGGTCGGAAGTGTATTGGGAAGCGCGACCGAGCGACGTCGATGATTGCCCGCCGTGCAACACCTTGCCGCCAATCCGATTGCCAGAACTGCCGACAAATGCCAGCGACGGATCGACTCTCGCTTCTTCCAAATAAGGCGATCCAGATTTCAACAAGCGCGTCAAAGTCTGGGATGAGCTCCACGGGGACAAGTTCCACGACAACCATAAAAAAGCCTGAGCGAATATAAGCTGCCTTGGCTTACTCGAGAACGGTCACTCACCCTTCAGCACGGAACGAAATGCAATTGCGTTGGGGTCCGTCACAGTAGAGCCAGTCTTCCAAGCCACTGCGGTGACGAAGAGCGGCGAAGTCGTCAGTAGGTCATGTAACAACTTGAACAAGCCCACTTCGTTGCTCAATGCCACGCGAGCCATGAGGACATGAGTTGGCTCTGGTCCTTTGCCGCGTGGTGTATGCGCCTGTGTTGAATCATAAAATGAGCGATACGAGTCGGGGACTTCCTTCAGCTCCGCAATCTTTGCGTGTATCCGGGAGAGGACGAAAGCCCATCCCAGGTAGGTACATGCGTGCTGGTCACCAGGGTTGGAGGTCACGAGTTCGTGTATTCGTTTCAGTGAATCCGGGGAAGCGGTATAGAATGATTTGTCTGTAGGTGACGCAGATATCTCGATTCCGTTTGGTTCTGCAACCCTCTCCAACTCCAGTACCTCCACGGTGATGAGCATCCATAGCCCGGCAATGTCTTGTAGAACCTGAGTGGCCTCCTCGTCCAAGAGTAGCATAGAATTTTGCTGCGACAAGCCAAGGTTTGTGTCGTACGCCACCTCGAGAAGCTTCACGACACGGTCGCCCTCACAGGGAACATACCCCCACATCGTCCAGAAGATGACCTCCAAAATGACCAACTGCTCCCTTAAATTCTGCTTGACCCACCGAGATACAGTTGCCGGATCCTCTCCAAATTTATCTGGAATCCCGGCTTGTGTCTTTCGCAGATATTCGGTGAGCAGCGCATCGACAAAGGCACGGCCGTCCGGAAGAATCTCCGGAAGACACTTGGCCGACACCGAGTGTACTGGGTCGGCGGGGTTGTCCTTTGCGCGGAACAGTGGAATCAGTACGCGAAGAACGAAGAGGCGCTCGGAATAGTAAAACGGCGTGATGGCCGCGATGAGTTCCTCGACGAGACTCTTGTCCGAACTGGACGCGGAGGAGATCGAGAGACCTTCATTGTACAGGAACGACCGCAGCAGAACAAAGGCATGAATCTCGTCGATGTCGAAGTGCGAGCTGAGCGCAATGGCGAACTCTTTGGCGACATCGTCCAGTTGCAAGGCACACCCGTCCGCTAGGGTGACCGTTCCGCTCTCTATCGCCTTTCTGGACGCGGGTGTTGGCTTCCCATAGGGATTGGCGACATCACGTATTTGTGAGACGCGAGGGGTTATTTTCTGGGATATCTGTTCGACCGAGCCTCCGTCGCGACAGCCGGTGAGGAACGAGTGCAGTTGTTGGTATGTGCTAGATGAGAATATGACGAATTGTAGTGATTGCTAGTGTACTTTTGTACTCACACGTCTATGAGCGACGAGCGCTGTGAAGATTCAGCCGGCATGCTGACACGGCCTCGACGCGCCCTGAGTCAGCCTTGGTTCAGCCTTTCACGTTGTTTGGCAATGTGTATTTCCAAGGCCTTTGCCAATCAAACACAAACAACGCCTGGCTAATGACATCACACCCAGCCCCGAGCAGAACCACGACCACCGCCGTGCCCCCTCTCTCTGTCCACCACAAACATCGCGTCCCGCATCGTGACCAAAAGTCGGTCATCCTCCTCAGCGGCTTGTCCAGACGCCGCAGAAGCCTTCTTTGATGGCACATACGGCCGCGCCCATGACGTCCCACTCGTCGTAGACGCGGCAGGCGCCGTCGTTGTCGCCGGCGTCGACGTCGTAGCTGGCGTCGGAGTCACAGGCACCGGCGCAGCAGCAATCGGCTTTGGTTTCGGCGTCGTCGCAGGCGCGTTCGCCGCCGTCATCCACGCATACTTGCCGCCAAGCCCCGCAGCCTGGCTAGCCACCGCATTCGACATCTTCTTGCGCACGTCCTCGGACATGTTCCTTGCCGTGACGCCTGGCCCTTCCTTTTTCTTCTTCTTTTTGGGTGCACCACTTTCGTCCTCGTCGATGGCCATTGCACCACCATTCCCGGACGCTTGCGCGGCGAGATTCGCAGCGTGGGCCGCAGCGAGGTCTGCCCGCTCCTTGCGCTCCCGCCGAATCTTCATCTCTTCCTCTCTCTCATTCTTTTCTAGCGCAGCCAGCTGTTTTCCCAGGTCGTTCCGCACCACGACACTCCATATTGGGGTACCGTCCTCGTAGAGGGACGGCGGTCTCTCATATTGCGCATCCGCGCGGTGATGGGCAGCCGCAATCATGGCAACGACCAGATCCTGCAATCGCGCACGGAGAGCCAGCGCGAGGTAGTTTACAGAGTCCTCGGGCACCTTGGTGATCTTGTGTTGCGTTCCAATATCACGCATCGTTGGCCCGAGAAACCGAGTGTCAAAGGAGGGCGTGATGGGCTGTTTCTTGGCGCGATCCTCAAAAGGGCGATAAGTTTGGTGCGAGTCATACGAACGCTGCAGACTCTCTTCTTCCGCCTGTAGTGTGCTCATGAGAACTGGGTGAACGATACTAGAGACAGAAAAAAAAAGCAATACCCTCAGGTCCACACCGGCACTACCAAGTGCATCATTCAGAGTAGCCACGTCAGCCGTGTCTACACTACTAGTACCAGCCGCAGTAGCACCAGCCGTCGCGGTCGCGGTGACGGCTTGCCGCTGTGGCGTTTGCGCCGTGTTCATCGCAGGAGCATATTGATAGTGCGTATACGCCGCTTGTGGGTAATGTTGCGAGTACTGGTAATGTGAATACGTGGTCGTGCTACATTCAAATGACGGTCAGATCCAAGAGTGAATAAGTGTGCGACGTACGTGGCCACTTGGGACTGCTGTTGGAGTGCGGGGTCGATGGGGATGTCTGACCGACCAGGATAATGGTTTGTGGTAAAGCTAAAGAGAGAAGGGACAGTGGCGTACGTGCTGTACCCCACTGTGTAGTGTACGGCGTCGTGGTCGCAGCGGCAGGTTGAGATTGCGCCGCCGGGGCAGGTGTTTGTGGAGTCTCAGACTCTGTCTTCATCACAATTGAGTCTTCGATGGAATCAGGAATACTGCGAATCCGTAATTATCCAAGGTCCACTGGATGTCGAATGAAAGGCGGCCTTTGACTTTCATGGACGTCCAAGATGGACAAGTAGTTTTGTTTGTCATTGTTGAATTCCAAGCCTGGTCTACCACCAAACTTGCGACGTAGTTTTACTTTCAACTGGAGGAAAATGCATTTTACCAACGACGTTACGAATCCCAGTCTTCCAGTGTAAACGCAAGCACACCAAACAAAGATGCAGTATCCGACGTGCCCCTCGCCAAATTCTCCGCGCCACGTCTCAAATATCTCACCAGCCCATCCAACTCCTTTGACATCTTCCCCATCTGCGTTGACACGTCCTCCTCCGCATACGATGGCGCAGCCGCGAATGAGAGCTCGTGCCCAAACCCTCCCTCAGCCTTTCCATCGACGTCGTCGTCCGTGTCCGAGTCCTCGGAGTCGGAATTCGTGCGCGGCGGCACAGAAAAGCCGATGACGTTGTTGCGCTGTCGTCGTTGTCGGTGACTCCGATGGCGTCGCATGCTGATCGATAGTCGAGAGATATCGTGCGTCGTGTCACCCGCAAACGTGGTAAAGAACGACCGAAAGTGGATGCACATATCCAAGATGCTCAGAATCGCCTTGGAAAGCGAGGATGTCTGACGGAGGGGTTAAGTGCTGCGTGCCGAGCCCAAAACGGAGCGAGGGACATACAGTAGAATCGAGGAAGCATTTACGCAATAACATATCGAGGCTGGGAAAATATTCCATGGTCGGCCACGATACAAAGAAATCTCGAGCGACACGTACTGTTCGTTGTGGAGCTTGATCATTTCATCGAGGGATTTGGCTTCCTTGAATGCCGACTTAAATTTGAGAACTTGGACATGAATCACCTGACGAGTAACAGCAATCAGTCCCCGTACACCCTGGATCAGACGCAAAGGCTACATTAGTGGTCAAGAAATTGAACAAAGCACTGTAGTTCACTGTCAGTACAATCCCATCATCGGGGCCATTATTCACTCACTTGATAAACCACGAAAGCTTCCCTCGCATAGCGTAGAAAACTTTGAGCTCAGATCTCAGCCCAATGTTCGTCACCCCCCTGAGCAAGATTCTCTCCAGCACACACTTTGCCCTTCGTACCTGAAGCAGAAAGACGAAGAGGGATCGGTAGTTTTGTAGGGCACTGGGAGTGAAGATGTATGCCAAAGGAAATGGCACAGCATATTCGACCAGCAGCCCATCGAACGTCCTGACAGTATTAGTCGTTGCAGTGGCTTTGGTACCCCTGTAAGAGAGCCGGATGAGGGAGTGATCGATCCAATTGGAGCGCGTCGACTCGATGACGTCTCTTAGAGCGCTGTTCAGGAAATGAAAGTCGTTCCACGCTTGCTGGCCGTCCATCTAGATATTGCCGAGTCAATGTGCCAGCGCAATACTAGTTGTCACCATCCATACCTTGGCAAAGACGACATCAGCAAAGTTGCTGATCACGTCTCCTCTAGTCATCAAGTATAGTCCTTCAATAGCCGCCAGGTGGTGCGACAGTTCGCATTCCCCAACAAGAACTTTTGATAGTCGCAGACCGGCAGCAAGACAGTAGGGCGAGAGTTCCACCGATATCAAATGTGACAATGACTCGGTATCCCGTAAGCTGGCTGCGCTGGACTCAATCAGCTGCGCGAATCTCTTCCAATCAAGAAGTGGATGATGGTCCCCAGTCGCATCTTCAGAAAAGAAATGAATACCCATGATTCGAAGTAGTCCTACAGCCTTTCCCGACGCCAAGATGACGTCGGCCACCGGTCCCAAGAATGCCGGAACAGCAGACTGGTTCCGTTTCCCATCCTCCAGTATCACAGGGCTCCGAAGAGTGTGACCGTCTGCCCAGAGATCGGGGTCCATCAGTAAGAGTTCGTTATCCTCGATGAAAAATTCCTCGTCGAGGGCTTGAACGTCGCTGAGAGAATCCCAGACATTACGGACAGGCACGCCATCCTTGAGCCATTTTCCGATCATGCTCCACATCGGTTCTAACGTTTGTGCAAAGATGGTCGCGAGAGAGTTGGAGGTAGAGACATTACCCATGGACCATTGCTCCTCAACCGCCTGTAGTAAGAGATCCAGCAGAAGCGCCGAAATTACTGCGGGTGGGAGCCAAGTAGGCATATTAGGCATGTTCCAAATAGCCTGGTCGAATCTTGAGTGGGATTGACAGATATATCCAACGAGTCGATGTAGCATGTCCAGCACCACGTCAAAGATCCCCGAAAACGTGTCCTGAACCTCCTTCTCTAGGCTGAGAAGGCTGACGATGAGCGGTTTGCCACACCCAGCTATTGCACGACATATATCCTCTTCTTTGTCGGCACACCATCGATCGAAGAGTCGGATCTGTGCATCAACAGCATCGGCGAAAGCCTCTATCGTTCTAGAACGGATATTGTGAGTGAGCAAACGCATCGTTCCGCTTGGAGTCGTTTCATGGGCAGTGTAAATGCTGTCAAAGATGGCAGATACAAATTTTCGTAGATGACAAATGGTCGTCGTTATCTCGGCGAAAGCGCCTATGATTGATGACTGGGCCGTCAGTGTAAAATGAAGTAGACGCGGGGCTGCCGGGGAAGGCTACATTTCGCGTTTCAATCAAAACTATCAGTGGAATTGGGCCCAGACGCACCACTGAGGAAAATGTGTCCGAGGTGGTGTAAATCATCAAGTTCTTCCGACCTTGGAGGCACATCAAGACCTCGCGCACTGCGTCGCGTTCGTAAATGTATTTCTAGGGCCCAATATTCGGCAAGCACAGAAATATGGCATTTTGGGTGCTCACCTCTCGCTCTGGACCGCAGAGGGTCAACGTGGCAGATTCGCCGAGGGCGCGATGCATAGCAGGACCTAGCGGACATGTCAGTTAGGCAAAATTAATAATGGGAATGCATACCCAGCGTGGTCGGATCGCTAAAGTCAAATGGTCGCGACACGTCTACATCCATCTTCCAGTCGTCTCTCCAGTATTGACGTGCCTTGAGCTGAGCGATCAACACAAGCCTATTCTTTTGATAATGAGCGCGATCGTGGGGACTGTGTTCCTCAAGAAGCCCAGTGGCCGACGGAGGCAAATCTTTGACAGGCGAAGGAGCATCATCGCTGTCTGGAGAGTCGTCCTCATCCCAAGGCGATAGGGACGGTGTACTTCCGCCGCTCCGATTTTCCCATCCCTCCACAGTGCTCCCAGGCGGTAGGCCATAAACTCCTTCCCAGTGTTGTCCTTTGAAAGGTTCTGCAGCAAGGATATCTTTCCATGTCACTGGTTCTGGGGATGCTGGTGGTTGGGTATGTTTCAGCTTCTCCACAAACGCATGAGTCGCATCACTAGGAGGAGATGACAGTAGTATCTGCTCGAGGCTATCAGGAGACGGCCGTCCGGAGATCAGGCACGTACGAGGAACTGAAGATGGTCCGGCAGACGCGCCAGCTGTGCGGAACGTTAGCATGCCTGATCGCTTGGCCAAACCACATTTCAGGTACCTTGATCCGTTCTTCCAAGTCCGTTAGCTCCTTGGCCTGCTGCTTCACATTACGATACGCCTCCTGTAACGTATCCGCGAGATCGTCGTGCGCGTTGATGTGTGCCTTGAGGACATGGCTACACCATAACAACAGCGCGTAAACCACAGCGAGACAAAGCAGAGGTGCTCAGATGGCATACTACCCTCTAAAATGACCGTCCATAGCGCCCATATCGGTGCTCGCGGCTACCTTGATCGCATAGTCCAGACTTTTGGACACAAAGTCGACGGCAGTGCGAAAGTGTTCCTCGTCGGTGCCAAGCGACCATCCGGTTACTTGGGTGACAAGCGACTGATATGAGGGCAAAAGCCGTGTCGCCTGTCGAGTGGCGGGTCGCGAAACGCGCGAGTGTGGTCTCAGCGACGAGACGCTCGACGCCGGTCGCGTCGTCGACAAGCTTGACGAAGGCCGCTGAGACAGGCTCGACTGCGCCCTTGAATGGGGTCTTGTCGACGTCGTCGAGGGCGTGTTCATGGTAATAATCCCTAAAAAGGTGGCGGTGCTATACACTCCAACTTGCTCCTGACCATGTCCCTTGTCGCGCAAAGATGTTGTCTGACGGCACGCCGTCTCACTCGTGCGGCCATTCTATCCCATAAAAGTTATGCCACATTGACGCGCACCTATGCAACACGCTCGCCGGCAACCCTGTCGCGCGCAAGAAATGCACCCGTCAGCACGACCGCCAACGGCGTCACCAGGGATGACATCTCTGATGCCATAGAACCCGAAGCCCGTGAGGACCTCGCAGAGCAAGGTGCCACAGCGGGCGTCTCCTCTTCCGAGCTGCGCGTCTCTCAAAACGCCTTCCCCGGTGATTTTGTGTCGGCAAGTAACCACGAAGCCAACGATTGGTCGAAGAGTTACTATGGTCTATCCGTAGAGGCATTTCCGCAAGAAATTTCAGACATCCTCCTTGCACCGATTGACGAAATGGACATTGAGATTAAACCTGGTGTGCTCCGTCTCCTTTGCTGTCCGTATATTTCTGACCTGCTTTGTCAAAGACGGACTTATCTATCTCCCTGAAATCAAATACCGGCGCATCTTAAATAGGGCCTTTGGACCCGGGGCGTGGGGACTTGCTCCCAGAACAGAGACGAACGTCGGCCCTAAAATAGTTAGCAGAGAGTATGCACTCGTTTGCCAGGGGCGGTAAGGGGCTCTGAGAAAGTCAAGCACTGTCTGCTGATGGACCGTATTATCAGACTCGTGGCCATAGCAAGGGGTGAAAATGAGTATTTTGACCCCTCTGGCATCCCTACCGCCGCGGAAGGGTGCAAGAGCAACGCTCTCATGCGGTGTTGTAAGGACCTGGGCATAGCTAGCGAACTCTGGTAATTTTGACCAACTTGCCGCTACCTATCTCACACCGTGCATCAGGGACCCCCGGTTCATTCGAGGGTTCAAAGTAAAGCATTGTGTCGAGGTATTCGCAGAGAATCAAACGACCAAGAAAAAGTTTGTCTCTGCTGGTTATATAAGACAAGGATCGCTGACAAATAGTTCTAGACGGAAGCTCTGGAGGCGCAAAGATCAGCCCAAGTTCGAGTATCCTTGGAAAGAGTAGTCTGCCCGTTATCTAGATCCTCAAGCCGCGTTCAGCCGTTCGTGACTTTATACATTGTATCTGTTTTACGCAATCAAACAATCCCTCACCCAGAATTTGTTTCTGATAGCAATATTTAGTAGGATCCCTGTTTTGCATGAACCCGCTTCAAAGGAACCCTCGTCATTTGTGCTCCATCATGTCACACTAGTACGGTGACTGTTCCATTCCATCATCTTTACACCGGAGCGTGAGCCACCCACATCTGAAAGCAAGTCAGTAAGGTCTTCCATTCCTCGGGGAAAGAGTGAGGCGCAACTCAGGACTTCTCACCCATCCCCGCTATCATTTCTCAAGATTTCACGGATCAGAGAGCGGACGATAAGGGAAAATTTGCAGAACCGGAGCTGCTGCTGGTATAGAAGCTGTTTCGAATCGAATCAACCGGGATCTCCCTTGATATGGCCAGTAAACCTCCCAAAAATAGAACTCTGCTCACGGCAGTCGCTCCAGAAGCAGTACGCACCTCAGTGGATTTGGAAAACGGGCTGCAGGTACGTTGTGTCCTGACATGCATGTGCCATTTTATTTAGTAGCTGAAGTCCGAAGATGGGTGATACGCCCTTCGAACGCTATGCCAACCTCCTGCACCGTTTCCGTCAAGCTCTTTAACCTATCTTCGCACCGAGAACCGAATAGCACATGGCCAACGGCCGTCGTTGGACCAGTAAGTACTAGACTGCCTGTGGCGTCGGGCCCTATTAGGTCAAAGTCTGTTTTTGTTGGCCGCTGTTACGGTCGCCGCTGACCATCAATGAAATAGTGCACGGAGAACATTTTAACACCGCCCCCACGTACATAATTATAACGGACCATGTGCTGCCAGTGGTGTAACATCATCGAATTGCTCCCTGATGCTTTCCATACAGCAGGTGATCCTCTTGAGCGTTCTTTGCGTCGTCTTGTCGATGGCTCTTCTACGATGGAAGGACACTCCACGTCGACATCTTCCCCCTGGGCCCTCACAGGTCTTTGCATTGAGGAACATTCTCGCAATTGACATTCGACAACCCTGGAAAATGCTGCAAAAACTCAACCGACAATACGGTAAGCCATTGGCTCCGCTGTGGCAGATACACTTGCCCTAGCTCATGTAAATACTTAGGTCCAATTTTCTACCTCCGACTGTGGAACCAGGGTCTCATCATTATCAGTTCGGACAAGGTCGCGCAAGAACTGTTCGGTAAACGATCGCAAAACTGCTCCAGCCGTCCCGCGTTCGTTGTTTCCATGGCCCAGCTGTGTGGTTATTTCCTACTTTCCACTGTGGGATGCACCTGATGGTCCTGCGAATAGTATGGGCATAGACTATCTTTCTCCGACCTTACCATATGGCAATCATTGGCGCCTCCATTCTCAGTTTTTTCACCAAGCATTCCATCGCACCGCGACTCCGTCATTTCGCCCCATTCAATTACGAAGAACGCACGACTTGATGGTGTGTCTGTTATCAACGCCTCGCGATTTTGCATCGCATTTTCATCTGTGAGACTGTGACTCTGAGGCAACGGTCGCCCTTCGCGCTTCATGGTCTGCTAAGTGCTCTGACAGGTTCGGTGCCGCGGTGATTGTGGCGGCTGTGTATGGCTATGATGTTGCTGGATTTGATGACCCAATTTTGGCCCGGTTTCAGCATATGACAAAGTTTCTGGAGGATATCAGCCGGATCAAGACGATTGTTATTTTTCCTTTCCGTAAGTAGTTCACGGACTCCAGTGTGATGACGAGGACTCTACAGCCTGACGGGCGTCTTATGAGTCAAACATGTTCCCGAGTGGTTTCCAGGGTCAAAGTTTAGGCGTGATGCTCTGACGCTGCGAAGGCTTGCCACATCTCTGAAGAATGTGCCCTTCGAATATGTGAAGAAGGGCATGGTGTGTGCAAGGCCCACTTGCGCGATCGCTGAGCTAAGGAACTGCACATTCATCCCCTAGGCAGCAGGGACGGCGCCCTCCTGCATGGCATCCGGTGCTTTGTTGAAAATTCAAGCTGCGGCAAAGACGGAGGCAGACACAGCCTCTCTTGAAGAATACTTGAAAGAGGCTTGTGTGGCTGCATTTAGCGGTAAGAAAGCCCTTTGCCTTGGTTAGGCTGTGTCTCAAGCATGCGTGGCCAGCTGCGGCAGAGACTGTACGAGGCTTCCCTTGCACAGTACCCATATATCGGCCTTCCACTTATCAGACGGTTTCTTAATAGACGTGTCACACCCTGATGATCTTTGTTTTGGCGATGATTCTTTATCCCGAGGTGCAAGCACGTGCTCAGGCCGAAATTGATTCTGTCATTGGGAATGGACTGCCGAGGCTCCCCAACTGGGAAGATCGATCATCGCTTCCCTATGTGGAGGCTGTAGTGAAGGAGGCGTTGCGGTGGCACCCAACTGCACCTCTTGGTATGTAAATATATGAATGCTTCTTGATTCGGTTCAGAGTCATACTGGCCAAGGCCTCCCGCATGCGACCGTAGATGATGACATATATGAAGGATACCACATCCCTAGAGGTTCCTTGTCTCTTCTGTGGTTCGGGGTTATAACTGACTCATACATTTAGGTGCAACAGTGGTGGTTAATGCCTGGTGTGTAGCCCGTGGCCCCCTCATATGAATACAGCTTGTGCATTCTCTGACTAACTACCCCTAGGGCAGTAGCCAGAGACCCAGCGCAGTTTCCCGACCCCGACAAGTTTAAACCAGAGCGCTTTCTACACGAGAACAGCCCAGCGGTGGACGAGCTCTCTTTCGCGTTTGGCTACGGCCGACGTGTCTGGTAGGTGCCTTTCCACACCTTTCCTTGCCTTTAGCCCACGTGTTGATTCTGCGTCGCTATGTTTCAAAAATGGCAGCCCCGGAAGGTACTTTGCAGATGGTTCTCTCTGGATTTCAATTGTGTCCTTGCTTTCTGTCTTTCGGTTCGAGGCCCTGCCATCGTGGGACCCGGGTCTGAATGGTGTTCATGTGAAATGGGCCGAAGGTGGATCAACGTACGTTGCATTTCCGAGTCTGATCACACCTCTCGTGATATATCCGTACTGTTTTGCTAGATACCCTGAAGAGCTTTCTTGTGAGATTAAACCACGGCACAAGAACTTCAGCACAGAGAAGCTTGCCGACCTAATTAAATTGGCTACATCGT